>CAMPET010000011.1:506049-523328 GCA_946803715.1 Beroe ovata | reverse complement strand
CACACACACACACACACACACACACACACATACACCCTAACACTACCTATCTCCGTGTTGCAGGTGCAAACCTAACCACATCCTATACGAGTACGTACAAGGTACGTACCCCAACTCCACGGTCCTGATGACGTGTACGGAGGGCGCGAATTTGACGGCATTACTACGGGAATGCGTGGGCTACTGTTCATTTCTGGCGAGCCATCCTAACACCACGTACACCCCTCTTGTACCAATGGTAATTATGCCTCTCAGCGCTGTAGTTGTCCCTGATTTTGTTCCCAGGGTGGGGGCTGGAGATATTCTGACCACTGACAAGTATTATGGACTTCTTTGTTTGTTACCCGGACCCCATGTATATGAGGGAACGCATACCTTTTTTGCGGAAACATCTGACTAAACTGTGATCATCTGAGGCAACATAAGGTTTCCGTGATTTCACTCCATCGATTTTTCGCACACATTCAGAATTACCCACTTCAGATCGGAGATAAAATCACGATCACGTGTGCTAATGGTACAGCTTTGAAGAATCCAGATCAACAGTTCCGATGCTCAGAACCCGAGCTCCTAGACCTGCCCACGTGTGTGTATGAGGAGGTCACGAAAACGGTAGATATTATCCGAAAAACTTTATTTCCAGTTTTGTGGAAGCGTTCCAAAATTCAGATTATATATTCGGACGTTTCGTGAAAATATTTGCTCATTGATTCGTTGAAGAGAAACTCCAATATCAACATAAATTGATCTTGAATGCCCAAGCACAGGTTCATATTGAACAGTTCCTTCATGTTTGCAGGGGGTTGGAACCCCCTTAACGTAACCCCCCCCCCTTCTCTTGTATGATATTCCACCCCCTTTCTAGCGGAACTCCTCAACCGCCAATTCCCTCAAGATACTCCTCGCTATCTTCATCTGTACAGTCGTGTGTATAGTGGGAGCTTGGGTGCTCTACGCGTACAGGTACATAATGTACAATGTACACCGTGTATACATTGTACTGTGTACTCAGTATATGGTTCACAGTGCAAATTCCGGAGTTTCGCCCAAATTTGCATATCTTATTCTCACGTTTCACTCAACAGGCATCCAACAAGTCCGTCTGGTCTCTTCCTTATCGAGAAATGTCGACCTTGGACGTGGAGAAGTCGATCGAGGTATGTGAAACACAAGGAAATGTTTTCTTTCGCTGTCAATCTTTCAGTTTCTACTTTGCCTATCACAGGATAACACTGAAACAATAATAACTATGATCCTATTTTTCTCATCCAGAAGCGTTTCCAATTGTTTATTCAATGCTCTTGCTTCCGATTTCTAAATCAATGCTCAATGAACACCATTTCTTTGATTTTGAAGCGACTATTTTGTGAAGCACATTTCACTCCATATAGGAGCAATACCCATGAGCGCTGTAGTATAAACTCTGGGACACAACACTTTGATATGTTTAGGTATGGGCTGCAGTATAATTCCATGTCTTAGGGTTTTTCCTTCCCGCCGCGCGAGCATTGCCAAATAGAGTTCCTGCCAGCGAGGGTCATAGAAATAGAATGGGTGTCAGCTGGAATCTGCTTTAAAGTTAGGAGCGGGTTTTACTTGCGCTGCACCTCTACTAGAAATAGATAGCTGAATAGACAAAAAGTCTGTTGGATAAGCATGACTGTTTGGCTGCCAAATGATTAGATTGTGTCTTTGTCTTGCTGTTATGTAGTCTCTGGTACACTCCCTTATATACTCCCTAACTCACTCTCTGGTACACTCCCTAACTCACTCCCTTGTATACTCCCTAAATTGACGGCTGGCAGGTATTCAAGACATCACGATAGTCTCGCCGATTCCTACTACATGGACGGTGGAATATGAACTCAGGTCACGTGTCCCCTGATCACGTGTTTCAGATCACGTGTCTCAGATCAAGTGTTCATTGAACAGATGTATCAAGGTACTCAGGATGTACCGTTCTACCGCGGCCTCTCGCATTGTACGCCGTACATTGTTGTACATTGTAGAATGAACATGTACCTGAGTTACAGTACAATGTACAGTACCGTACATTGTACAATGTACATTTGCATTTCACAGCAAATGTATGTACAATGTATAGTATGTACAGCAAATGTATGTACAATGTATAGTATGTACAATGTATAGTGTATACTCTACAATATACAAGGAACATGAGACACAGTGTTTAATATGTAACGGATATTTTTACCCCCAAAACATCAGAAACCTACCTCCTCCTTTGTAATATTTATGCGGTTTATGCTGTGATGTTTGTGAATAATGTACCTATGGCATTTCTGGGAGGCTTTTATACCAGTTTTGTTATATCTAACTTAGGATAGAGTGCTTCGACCTTAACTGTGTTTTCAAGAAACGTTGCTAAATATCGTCGAGAAGGAGCCGGATGTTCGGCAAAAAGTTGTATAGCATCATGGTTGATTTTTGAAATTAGAATTACAAATTTTAGAAATTTTATTGGAGAAAGATGATTATTAGTGTATCGTAATTTATTTGTTAAGACACTAACTCTACTATCTTTAGATTCTGATATTTTACTTGCAGTTTAAGTGATAGTATTTCTAATAATATTTGCATGCTGAAGTTCGCGTTATGACATTGTCAAGCTTTTGCATTGTCATGCTTTTTCAGAGATTTTCTTATTTCCATTAAGAGCTTGAACAATAACCCTTCAACTTGGTAAAATTATGTCAAATCAGACGAAACTTGACTCTAATTTGTACCTACGCCTATAAGATGGTTAATTTGATGAATGATCATATATTTGAATTGTTAGTTTGTTAAGTTTAAGTATTTTATTACCCTATCTCTTGGTTCAATTACTGAGGAGTATAGTTCTCAGTTGGGTCTTCCCAGCTTGAATTGAGTTATAGTGACGATAGAATATTGTATGTTTGATGCATTGACGATTGACTAGCTGCTCTTTTATTACCCCCAATAATTATGATCAACCCACTATCTGACCTTTCCCCTCCTTGCTCTAGCCTGGATGCCTCATAAGTCGGGGGTTCCCATTACTGCGGCGAAGAGGCTCAAATTGGACAGGTGAGTTAGAGTGTGCGGGACTCAATTCCTCACGGGACATTGTTTTTTGCTGTCCATATTGTGTGTCCTCTACAGTTGTACGATGTCTCCTCTGATACCAGCTATTGGTTGCAATTGACAAGGACCTGGACATGTTTCATTTGTTTACGAGAATAAACTATCCCTCATCCAAAATTACTATAATCCCCCCTAGGCTCCAGCTGGCTAAAGACCCGGTGCCTTTCATTGTCGCAGAGCCTCTGCCGACCAATATCCTGGAGTGGTAAGCGTGTTGACACCACCGAGTATTGTTATCTGTACACGACCGAGCAACGATACTGAACACCATGAATTGATAGGATTCATCTTGACACCTCTTCGTGCGATCGTGTAATGTGTAATTGAAAACTCCTCTCAAGACGATGACACCACTCTCCAATCTGTTGTTGACCTCATTCCATCTCTTGACACCGCAAATTGACACTATCTGTTGACAGTGTGGTTTCAAGTTGACACCACTCCACCCAGGCACTATGTGGTGATGGGACCCCCTGGTTCACTCTATGAGGGTGGCTACTATCACGGTAAACTAGTCTTCCCCAAGGAATATCCATTCCAAGCTCCGAGCATCTTCATGATTACACCTAACGGCAGATTTAAGGTGTGTGGGAACTGATTTTGTGAAAACTTCTCGGTTTTAAGGAATAAGAACCTCAAATTTTCCTAATCTGACACTGATAGATCATATTTACCGTGAGACAAACCCATTTTCATTTCAGACGAATACGCGATTGTGTCTGTCGATATCAGACTTCCATCCAGACACATGGAATCCAGGGTGGAGTGTCAGTACCATACTGACAGGACTCCTCAGCTTCATGGTAAGCTTCTAATAAGTACTATCGGTAAAACACAGTAATTCTAGTTCTACCTAGGTTCAGAAGTGAAACTTCTTCTCATGATATGGACCCGTGGAACGCCATATCTGGTTAGATAGCAAGTTAACATTAACAACGTCAAAGTGATACGACAGCTATGAAATCATAGCTGCATCTTTCAAATTTCAAATGATATTCATCGTCAGCCTTTTTTCCCGCTATCATGTTCTTATCCCCAGCTGGAGAAGGCATCAACTCTGGGCAGCATCGAAACATCAGACAGGATGAAAGCTATCTATGCTCGTGACAGCGGTGCGTTTAATCTCAAAGACAAGCGGTTCAAGGAGCTTTTCCCGGCTCTTGTAGAGGTAATTTGAGAAACCTATAGTTATTGCTGATTGGAATTTGGTGATATCGTTATATGAGGGGGGTTTCTATACGGGTTTGAAGTTCAAACATATCACTGGATAGCCTGAGCCACTGCCAGCTGTAGACTATAAATCCAAAACCTTGTTTTTGTTGATCTTAACGCTGACCATAATCCGCTCAAATCCCAGGAAATCGAGGAGAAGATTGCATCCCTGGAGCAGCAGCA
The DNA here is from genome assembly GCA_946803715.1 of Beroe ovata. NCBI lineage: Eukaryota > Metazoa > Ctenophora > Nuda > Beroida > Beroidae > Beroe > Beroe ovata. The sequence goes on along the minus strand of CAMPET010000011.1, from coordinate 518,807 downwards.
GGAAACCCATCCCCAATCCGATCTTCCTCCTCTGTCCTCCCAGCCGAATTCAAACATCGTGAACCTCACTGTGCTCGTAGTGTTTGCCATCTTCGCATTCGTTGTCAAGCACATGGTACAAAGTCTCCAGTGAGCAGGACGTCTTAATTAATGTACGGCAATTTGAATTAGAACCAGTTCGTTCCTCCTGATCATTTTTTCATGCGTCGAGATTGATCAAGGTCCAGCCACTTCTATTTAGTACTTCTGACACAATCACTGAATCACGATCACAAACTCGAAGATCAAGAATGATTATGACTCAGACTCAGAGACTGACATTGAATATTATTTCATTAGAAGGCTGAGAGACGAGAGTCGACTTGTCGATCGATGTTAGACTCTCACTCTGCACTCTGTCGAGAATTTCGTTTCGCGCGCGCGAAGCTAAGCGAAATTCTCGGCGCAAACTAATCCTCATCAGCGGTCTATAAGTATTAAAACGCAGGACTGGGCCGCGGCTGATCTGACCACTGTTTCACGCGCGCGCGAGAAAGAGAGGTCAGATAAAATCTGACACGGTAATTTACTAATTTGGTTTTCGAATGAGATAACTTTTAGATTGAAGAATGAAGATACCAAAAATTTAAAATCATTAATCTGTGATTATTAGTTTAAGTTCGTAAATACCGCATTGCCGCGTTTTACTTTTATCATTGTACGGGTGACGCGCCGCGCAGAAAAAATTTCGACGCGCCGCGCGCCAGGGAAATTTAACAGCTGCTCAAGCTATTGCTTGTTGTATCATTCGATGCAATGGATACAATTACAATTCGTCATGCTGTATGAAATTTGGAGTGACGTGCCCACTTGTTTTTTATCAATTGCAGCCAATGCACCACGATTAGCTTCTGAAACACTAGGCAGATCAAATCCTAATGATCACTGTTCAACCTGAAATTCTTCCTCATAGACCGAGACGAGTTAGATTGAAGATTCAATAAGAGGCATTTTCTTTTGAGTATTCTCATAGTTCAACAGTCTTTTCATTGCTTTTCTTCATATACCTGTTTTTATCATCATTTATCTGTGCTGTTCAGAAAACAATAAACATCATTGCACTGCAATTATGAAATTTGTATCAGCAGAGGGACATGAAGTGTCATTCTCAGTAATTATTGAACTAGTATTTCATATTGTAGTTCACTGGTGAAAACACAATCTCAAATTTGATGGTTTGGAATTTATTCCTGTGCTATGATTCAAATCATGAACTGGCATGTTCCTACACCTTAATTCAAGATTATCTGTTAAGAAAAGCCCCTCTCAGATATTCACATGAAGCAGAAATCAATCAAATAATTTGGCAAATGACCACCAGTTAAAACCTTTCTGTCACTGCATCATTAGAATTTTGGATAGTTCAAATAATTGATATCATATAATTAGATTATACCTTCTGGCATGAGGGATACATGAGATAATGCCCCAATGCAAAAGGTATTGTGTGTTATAATATTCTACCTGTGATATCTAAAACAGATATGTATTTCAAAAGAAAAAATATATAGTTTGTCAAAACAACAGAGGTGTTAGCTGCTATTATCTTGCACTGTGAGCACTATCATCAGAAATAGTGAGCGTGCAACTTTAGGGGATATAATGCCTGGAGAGTATCATAATAGATTAATGTCACTAGAAGAAGAATGGTATAGTTTCTGAAGTGCCAAAAGCAAACTATGTCAGCTCCAGACTTATCAGCCAGTCTAACAGCCATGGACTGGCTTCCAAGGCTTTCTGCTGGAGGTGCCATGAATAACATTTCTCACTCAGCATATGTTCTTGATGCTCCAAAGGTAAAGTAATTCATTTTTGATAAGCATTTTTAACTTGGAATTTTGTCCTCATTATCACTGGGACAAATGTATGCCTATTAAATAAAATTCATCTCAGGTCAGGAAGACAAACTCTCATATTGTGGACATTAATGCTAAGTATGTTCCTACAAAAGAAAGCCAGGTAAATCTCGAATTAGTTCATATGTGACACATATCTTGGACATTTGGAGTTCCAACAATACTTTCAACCATTCTCTGCAAAGATGACCAACAACCATGTGTTAAAAAGTTTTAACTTGATCTACTTCTATTACAGAATCCCTCTGTGAAGCCTCCATACTCCTATGCCAACCTCATCACATTTGCAATCAACTCATCAGGTAGGCTAAGCAGTAAATAATGTAGCAATTTGTGATACCTAGCCTCCTAACACACATGTAAATGGCTACTGGTCCTCGTATGTNCTGTGCCTGTGCCTGTGTGTGTATGTGTTCTTGCTTGATTTTGATGATGCAATAGTGGCACATTGAATTGTTTGTATCAATAACAGATATAATCCTGCCTATAAATATTTCAGATAAGAGGAAGATAACGCTAAGTGAGATTTACTCTTGGATTCTACACCACTTTCCCTACTACAAGGGTGCTGGAAATGGCTGGAAGGTATGTGAATTTACTGTGGTGACGTCACATTTACTTTGGTCACATACACATGTGATAATATGCACACATTTATCACACAGCTGAGGGATGGCATTAGTGATGAAATTATGCGACAAAATCTCTCTTGTTGAGCCACAATCTCTCCATCAAGCCATGTTGCTTTGGTTTTAGTCACATGATTAGGGGTGCTGGTTTGACCACAGATTGTGCACTGATATAAAGTTCTAGAATCCAGTAACCGCATATTTTTATATAACCCTCCCTCTGTATATATATATATTCCTTACTGCTACCTCTGATGAGTTATATGATAGGATGTACAATAATATTTATAGCGACTGGTGGCTAAGTAATTGCTCTACACTCCATCTATATTCCTCTATAGTCCTATCATAAGTCTGTGTGTGTGTGTGTGTGTGTGTGTCTGTGTTTGTCTGTGTGAGTGTGTCTATATTGAACACGTATTATCATAGGTTGGATGAAATATGATCAAAGTATATTACCTTTCTATAGACCAATCCGAGCGCACAAGCTGACACACAATAGGGGTAGTCCTCAATGTGATATGTGTACAGGCTGTGTTCAACAATTTCTGGAATATATGACTGAGATTGATGGGATTAATCCATCTATTTCTAGGAAGATTTCTTGACTCTACACTGTAGTGGAATGTATAGTCCACATTTATGATATTGAAGTGCAAACTACAACATTAGAGTAAAATTAGGATTAGAATGAAGAAAATTCGTCTCCTGGAACCTACTTACATTTTTGCTTCATTTCCTGTGTTATTTTCAGAACTCTATCCGGCACAATTTGTCTCTAAACAAGTGTTTTAGGAAAGTACCACGAAGCAAGGATGACCCTGGCAAGGTGAGAGATGTTATCATTTCCTGTCAACCCTCCAGAGTTTTGATTTCTCCTGCCAATCCTCGGGGAAGATGACTAGGATGAAAATGACAGATATTGTAATCAGTAGTGATTAATTACCGTGGTAATTAATTATTGTCCGACAGATTCTACAGTGATTGTGACTATTCCACCAGGGTTGTTACTGGATGGTGGGGTCGGTGGATTCAGCGGACGACCAGCATACCATTCCAACCACACCGCCCAAGAATAACAACCACCACCTTAACCATAGCAACCACAATCACCATGGTAACCATCTTGTGAACAACCACCACAACGACAACAACCATTCCAATACAACATCACTGCCAACCTTCCACAAGTTTCAACAATCAAGGAAACGGAAAAGTACCAGCTCGTGCGGCGTGAGTATTTCCTTGATAGATTAAATCGATCGGGAATCAATCATTGATATAATAGGAGTCGATTCACATTATTTGGCATCCAAATTATTATTCACTTTTCCCGAATAATGATAATAACGCGTTTTGAGTTCATTATGACGCAGTTTTTAGTCGATATTCCTAGTAAGTCTCAACACTGAGAGTTTAGGGAGTGGAATGGTGACTATAGTATTGCGACATAGCGAGAAATGACTGATCTGCTCACTACTATTCCTGGTGTATGACGTGACCATTTCATCATCAAACAATAATTTCGCTATAATTACATTCATTACATGTTTGGTTGACGTTTTTACGATTCTATGACGCAGATGCGATCAACCTATCAATGATCAACATCGGCTTTCATCCCAAATATCAATCCCTCCAATGTCAGAGCACGAGCAGGTCTCCAGATATTGGATCTTTTACTACTATTGTATGCTTGTGTTGTGACTTGTGTATGTATAATCGTCTGTGTGTGTCTCTGTCTGTTTGTGTGTGTGTCTGTGTGTCTGTGTGTGTGTGTGTGTGTGTGTNTTGCGTGTCAATGTGTCTGTGTGTGTGTGGTTGTGTGTCTGTGTGTGTGCTTGTGTGTGTGTGTGTGTGTGTGTTCAAGTTATCGAATGTAATGATGATCTCATTCCAACTCCAATAAGCCCCAACTCTTTCGTACGAAATAAAACAATTTCCATGTACTTCACGGGTATTGTATAACTCACAGTCTATTATCAAACACTTCATAATCACGTGACATGGCCAAAAAACGTGACCTTCTCACGTGATACTGACCATCACGTGAGTGAAAAGATTTGTGATGGTCTGAAGTAATAGTCTGACTCAATCTCACGATTTTCTGAAACTTATTCCGACCGATCCATTCGTTGGAAATTTCTGGCATTCGTCAGAATGCTCCTTACTGAAACATGTTGTGATCACCAATAGTCAATATCAGCTTATACCTTATCAGTATCACGGTCAATTGAATAAGATTAAAGTCAATGTTGGTGATACATTTATGGAGACACTTTCGAGTTTCGATCGCGGGGATTCGGATTAAGGTTTCTGCAGTTACTCTCATTTTGGAGCTCTCATTTTCGGGTCACAAGTCGCATGTGAATTGTGATTTTATTTCACGATCCAATTCAGAAATCCCATTAGGGATTTTGTTCTGGGAGAATGTATAAGAAGCACACATTCCTATGTAATGGATGCTATCATATGGCATATCAAAATATGTGGAATCCATGGAACTATGAAATTGACAACGAAAAGAAAATGAACTTTGATAGTTCTGTTTCAAGGTCGAGAAACTGTTATAAATGTTATCGTTTGTTACCTATCATAATCGTCTTAAAAGGGTATGAATCAATCTAAGTAGGTATCATCTTCTTTCTTATTGTACCTTATACAGAATGCAGCCACTCGCACAAGTGACACACACACACACACACACACACACTATAACGTACGCACACTTACACAGCACACCTTCTTGAATTGGATTTTAGTAAGCATTAATCTACATCCTTGGTACCTATCGTGCGCTGTGTGAGTGACTCTGAGTAAGTGTGTGTGTCTTTGGGTGTGTGTGTGTGCCTGTGTGTGTGTGCGTGACTGCGTGTGTGTGTATGTGTGTACTGTGTGTGTCTGTCTGTGTCTGTGTGTCTGTGCGTGTGCGACTAGTCATATGTATGTTCGTGTATGTCTGGGTACCACTGAAATAGGTTTCACATAATCTCGAGAACTATAATTCGCACGGTTATTATATTATGAAGGTCTAGACAATTTCTCATACTTCTCACACTTTAAACTCCCTTCTCAATGACAAGCTCAACTTTGCATGCCAAATGTTCAAGAAAAAATATTGATAAGTATAAAATATGATCGGTATAGTAGTAAGTGTCTCATGCTTATCAATAAAAATGACAAAAGTCTTTCCCTCGCTTGACTCATTAACGTCTCTTGATGAAATAAATGTCTCACAACTGAGACAATATAGTTGGTAGCTCAAGCACAAGCTTGGGAGAATCAAAAAATAAGGAAGACACTACCAAACTGTCCCGTTTAAGAAACGGACAGACTCATTCAAGATATTGGATTGAGTGAAGGGAGTGGGTGATGCCATGTAGTGACCTATGGCATGTAGCGTAAAAGTGGCGAGATGTAATGGCAAAGTGGCGATGTGATGCGGTTGAAGTTTGGCGCCGCATTGTCGCCGTCCTTGAGAATGTACCAACATTTAATATACTATTTGAATATTAATTGATAAAATAATTCGATATAATATTTAAATGAACTCGTCCGCTCAGGCCTCAGCATTATATTTCGCACGAAAGGGCAAAAACATGGTGTTCATAATTGTGTTGACAAAGCAGCATTTTTGCAGTTCATGAATTTATCAATCATTCATAGAATTATAAATTTAGGTCGGTAGGTATCACTAACGTAAGCTCGTAACTCTCGTATAAATTCGCCAAATTACGTCTCGCTCTCAGATGAGACTGGGACAGAGCTCTGTTCGCGAACTGTCGCCCAATGGCCAACACCATCATATTACAGCTAGCATATATCTATTCCTTGTCCGATTTCCTTGCGGAGACTGCAAACCGTTTTATCGACGTCGAGAATTACTTTGCATCCACCCTCTATCACGGAAACACGGAGCACGTGCGATGTCCACTCCTCGATATCCGAAATAGGGGCGACCTACTGGGATCTGCTAGAGAGCTCGGACGGGGCAAGTTGAAGTGTCCCTTCCGACCGAGTGTGACAACATGTTACGACAGAGAAGGAGGGATGGTTGTACCAGATTGTTTTGGTGACAAGTGGTTTTGCGGTATCGATCGTCGTGATATGTGTAACGGGCAATCATTCTGTCTGATGGATGAGTGTAACTGTGGCTGGGATCCCGAGCAAGTACAGATATTCTACTGTAGGGATGGTGAGGGGTGTATTCGGATTGATATGGTGTGTGATGGTATCTACGACTGCTTGGATGAGTCAGATGAGTTGATGTGCGATGGATTGGCAGATTTTAACTGCTACCCCTGGTCTTCACCCGGGAACGAGACTGTGATTGTGCAAACTGTCCCAAAATATGCAGTTTGTAATAAGTTCCAATATTCGGTTCTGCTTGAAGTTCAAAATTGTGACCTCTCGCCATGCCAGGGGTTTTCAGTATCTGGTAGTAAGATTGCTTCAATCGAAACTAAGTTACAAGCCTACGCTTGCGCAGAAACTATAGTAGCATCTCGACTTTTTGCGATGTATGATTTAAGATTCAATCTTTCCGAACTTTGCCTCGACGTCTGTGCAGATTTTTCCCTCGATTTTCAGTGCCGAAGGTTCAAGATAATAGATATGGGCACCCTCATAGTGACATTTGGTTGCCCACTGAAAATAGAGGGGCATCATGGTGATGTGGAGGTATTCTCTGTCTGTGATGGAGCTATCGATTGTGCCGACTATTCTGATGAGATGAACTGTAAGGGACGGTTTTACTGTGACTCCAATGAGAACGGTACACAGAAAGTCACGTGGGTACCAGAGTCTGCAAAGTGTGACGGGTTCAAAGACTGTGACAACGGGCTTGATGAGTGTTCCGACTGCCCCATCGGAATGTTCTCTTCCACAGATTACATCATCCGAAACTTTGGGGCATTTGCTTGGCTCATCATATTGTGTGTCATAAACTTGGTCATGAACGCACAGACTGCCTTCAAAGAGGTGACATCTAAGTGGAAGGACTTACCGAGGCACATAAAGGTGGACAAGATACTAAAACTTCAGCTTGGTTTCTATGATTTACTTCTAGGGATATATCTCCTGGCTCTAGTCATTGCAAACTTGAGGTACCATGGCAACTACTGTATCCATGACTACACATGGAGATCTAGTTGGGTGTGCAAGTGTCTGGGAGTCCTGTACAACGCCTCTTCCCACGGCTCACTCCTCACTGTATTCCTCATGAGCCTTACTCGGGCCCACAAGTGCTTCTTCACATACTCAACTGGCATTCCAGTCATTGCTGTTGCTTTCATATCGAGTATCTTAGCTCTTCTTAACCTGGCTAATTCGGTGGTCCCTATCATTCCAACAGATAACATACAACGCATTTTCAGGTCCAAGTTTGCACTATCGCAATCCAACCCATTTATCATGAGGGATTTTGACAACATCTCACATGTTGACAGGTTGTATGACCGGTACTTTGGTGAGGATGGCCCTTATCTTGATCTCTATGAAAAGATAGATGCACTGAGAGCAATCACAAACAAGCCATCGCATTTTGATTTCAATGAGCTCTCTTACTATAGCTGGTCCTCAGTATGTGTCAATGATATTTTCGGCTACAAAGAATCTATCCAGTTCTACAAAGTCGTCTACATAGCCTGTATCTGTAGTCTTCTCCTCAGCATCACTGTATTCTACATTATCATCTTGAAAGTATTCATCAGGTCGAGGAAAGTGGTAAACCAAGCCAGTGAAGATGATAAGGAGTTTCACCTCAAGGTCAAAGTTATTCTGATGATTGGAACAAAGCTTCTGCCCTGGCTCACTATAATTGGTGCTATCATCTACTACAACTACACCAGGAAGAATGTTCCAGAAGAATGGTACCAAATCACTGCAATCTTTATTATTCCAGCCAACAGTCTGCTAAACCCGATCTTCAACTCTCGACTCATAGAGCACTTCTCTATGTGGGTTCACAAGAGCTTCTTTGCTCCCCGGCAGCGACCTCTAGATGATGTCACAGTGGAACGGAACACTGCTTGTGATTCAGAGCATACTTTCTGAGAACAGGATGCAAAATACGCTGAACTCCATGATATTTGCTGTTATCATAACTTATAAGTGCTTTTTTGCCCAGATTCTTCTAGTCTGATCGAGACTTTGCATTTGTTTTCAAATATCAGAATACCTATTACCTAGCCCTTTTTAAATATAAATTGTTAGTGTAAAGCATTTGAAGTTCGTTGACACCGTGTTTTCATTATTCATTCCTCGGATGGAACCGTCATTAAGTAATTGTCGTCATGACAACCAGTGGTTTGCTAAGGAACATTCCTCCTCAAATGAACTTAGAGTATCTCATTTCAAATTCCTGCCCGGTAAAATTGGGAAAAGTATGTATACTTTCGCTGTGGGATAGATCATAATTAAAAATGCGATGGACTTTATTATCATGAATGGTCTGCCAGTTTTCTTATAATGTGAAAACTGAAGAGTTGAGAAAGGTGCTGTTTCTGACGAAGTTGCATTTACATTCCTACTTTCTAAAATCATGTTATCAAAAATCGATGTGATGATTCTACTGAAAACAACTGTTTGTCAAGATGATGATGATGATGGTTATCCGAATTATTCTCAAGAGTATTCCCTCAAGGTGTTTTCTAACAAACTGCGTCAATCGTGGTTAATGTTTAGGTAGGTATCTCGACTCAGACCAAGAGTTGAAGAGCACTTCATGGCTTGTTCCATTTACATTACTGTTGTTGTGACACGTGTAGCTGTTGTTGTGGCACGTGTAGCTCTTTCTGTGTGACGTGTTTGTGTTACGGGTGTCTGTGTATTTCGTGAAATGAAGGAAAATTCATCTACGAGGGAGCCAGGGAGCGATTTATTACTTGATTCAATGTCCATCAAAACTATGGTTCATGATTGCCAATGAGCGTCTTTCTCAATCATAAAAATTGGAGCCCTCGAGAATATTCTAATCCTTTACATCTGCTCATACCATTAAACGTATCATACTTACATGTCACGAGTCCTGCAGCAGCTACTGCGATAGGCCCTCGCACTAATCTCGCTACCTCATTGGCCCTTGGAACCACATCCTGCACTTCTATTGGCTCTCACATTATTTCCGGTGCTCCTATTGGTCCTCACACCTGTGACTCGGTTCTGATTGGCTAATGGATTGTCCATCACGCCAAGGCATGTTGCAATGAAACGCAGGTTTATGTTACCCCCCACAATTTGCACATGTTTCGCAAATGATGCCTGCTACGTGTTATGAAGCGTCTCAAATCATGAACTATCCTTGGAAATCTTATGAAAAACAGGTCACGAATTATCTTTTCATCCTCTTGATAGAAACATAGCAAGAAATTTTGTTTCAGATTTCTGGTCAGGTGACCAGTAAAGATCACAAAAATATGGCATCACTAGAATATGGACTCAATATGGCAGATATATTGGACATTTATGACATTTATCACGTCTATCAATGACGTCATTGATTCAATTTCATATTTTTCTTATCATAGGTAGGTATTGTGCAACACTCGCGATCAATTTGTCTAATTTTGTAAGGATGTGGTTCAGAAAAGTATGGTGATTATGAATCAGTTTTTTTGCCACTCAGTATTATAACGTGGTATTAAACATCAAGTTAAAACCTGGCTATAGATATTGGATAGCCAAATTGTACATTACGTCATTACACATGTGCACGTGAAAACACTAGTTATACACGTGTGTAAAATAGTACATTCTCGTGTTATACACGTCGTGTATAATAAGTGCAATGGTTTACAAAATATGAACAATGTAAACACTGCAGTATGCTCTTGTTAAGATTGGGGACGTGGTTACATTGTACATCTGGGTGAAAATTCGGTGCAGGAAGTCTCAAACCAATAGAAACTTGTTTTTGTTTTCGGGTTTGTATCCGTGTCACAGTCTGTGTTTCAGCGCGTGTACTACGTGTGTACCTGTGTTCCATAGTGTGATTATAGTGTGACCTCTGATATGATCTATTTCAATACATACGTCACACACTGTAGGTATACACTATACACCCTATTATCATGGTTAGAGGGCGTGTGTGTGTGTGTGTGTGTGTGTGTTACTATTAATAATACCACATGGAAACAGAGGAGGGAGGGAGGGAGGTACTGCTAATAACCCGGATAAGATAATGTAATAGTATTACGTGTTAGCCTGTTGCCGCGTGCCAGATTCCTCAAATATCTAGATTCCTCCAATATCTAGAGCTCTTAGCAGGTAAGAAAATCATCTAACTCAACTGTGGAATACAGGAGAAGTTCTTCATGATTTGTCACAGGATATACTTTCTTGTTCTGAATATTCCTGTTTCGAAGAATCTTTGTAGAATCTGAAGCAGGTGGAAAGCCGGTACAGGGCAAATGACGTGCACCCTCACTCCTCCCTGCCTCCCTGCCTCCCTGCATCGGGCGAACATCTGCTCTTGATGAGCGGTAGAAGATCAGATTTTAATTCAATTACAGTTTCTAAATTGAAGGGTAGATCAGCACCAGACATTCTGTACAGGAACAACACTCTCTCAAGTCGCTCCCCTCCAATAGCAAATATGAGTAGCACGTGTTTTTCTACCGACACAGCATCATGTATATATCATTATTACATTAATTCCTGTGACGTCACACTCACATTGTGCTGACGTCACAGTTTCGAAGTGGTGTTCCGGTTAGGGGGAGAGGGAGGACACGAGTGTCCGGTTACAGTTTGTTTTGACATGTCGGAATGGGGGTTTCAGCTGCTAGGGAGAAATGATTTTTCAACCAGCCGTTGACTGAATACAATCCACCAATTTTCTATAGATTGAGGAGGTTTCAAGGAGTTACTGTGGATAAGAGCAGGTCTGAAAAATCAATCATTACCCTACCAGAATCTTTCAATCGGGACGCTGTTCCGAATATGCTCTAAATATGTCGCGGAGATTNGGGGACACGAGTGTCAGGTTACAGTTTGTTTTGACATGTCGGAATGCAGGGTTTCACCTGCTAGGGGGAAATGATTTTTCAACCAGCCGTTGACGGAATACAATCCACCAATTTTCTTTACATTGCGGAGGTTTCAAGGAGTTACTGTGGATAAGAGCAGGTCTGAAAAATCAATCATTACCCTACCAGAGTCCAGAATCTTTCAATCGGGACGCGTTTCCGAATATGCTCTAAATATGTCGCGGAGATTAGATCATCGGTGTCTTGACGTGTACATGGAATTTCTATCAGCCCTCTCTCTCTCTCTCACGATAGAGTTCAGTAGAAGATAAATTGTTGGAGTCTTGCCAAGACTTCAGATATAAATACCAGGAATGACTTAACACCTTTCACCCTCCGATACATGCTCACTTGTACGTGTGTTGATAGTATCTAACAAATTATTCCATATAAGGTAATAAGCCGGTTCACGCTATGTTACGCATGTTAAATATTATGAACGGTATCATGTGACTCATGTGACACACTTCATTCTGATGACAGTTGCCGAAGGCTGAGTGTTTGTGTGTGTATTTTTGTGTGTCTGTGTGTGTCTGTGTGTGACTGTTTGTCTGTGTGTGTGTGAGAATATTCCAAGTTTTCAAACTAATGATGTGATAATGGTGTTAAAAATAAGTGGCTGGTGAAAATGGCAGAAATGAGCTCAATGCGGCTTCATGGAGGCTTATGCCGAGTGTTGAGTGGTATAGGTGGTATGCGTTATGAGCAATTCTCATACTATCAATGGACATTTTGATGGTTTCAACCCACGCGAACACTTATGAGTCTGCCCTATATATGGTCTGTAAGTTGAGCAGTAAAAACCGAACTACGTTATGAAGCTGTGTATGACGTATGTCTGTATAATGTATTTTGTATAATATATGTGGTACTGTTTCAATCATAATATGTTATGCTTCACCAATTAAAACATCTTGAGGACTCATTGAAATTGGTCATTTTTTGCTTGCTCAATATTATAGCGACCATAAATATGGGTCAATAGTACTAACAATTATTTTGTTCAAAGTGAATACATAATGGCTTGATGTTGGTATAAATTGTGTTTGTGTTTGGGTGTCTGTGTGTTTGGGTCCTGAAGAATAACTAATCATATGCTATTATTTGTTCGCATATAGCTACTGCTGAATATTTATTTCTACTTTCCTTTATGATGATCACTGAGACACATGGACACCCACACACACACCCACACACACACACACACA
>CAMPET010000011.1:494940-505817 GCA_946803715.1 Beroe ovata | reverse complement strand
ACACACACACACACACACACACACACACACACACATATATCTAACCCCTGACAGGTGTTACTACAACTAATGAGTAATGAACAAATAGGTAACATCCTCTCAAATTGGATAAAATTTACTTTATTGTAGAACTAATTAACGCTTTCATTATGGAAGATGAATAGTCAGGAAGAGATTTCATAACTAGCTTGTGTGACTCTACCCACATACACAACTACGACATTGTGTATCACGATTACAATTACAATTGCTTGTGAGTTACCTAATTGCTTAATTGCTAATTACCTAATTGGTTATCTACGACATCTGAGGGTAAATGACATCTAATTACTCAATATTGCCCGAATGCGGGCTAAGTTGAACCCAAAGCTATATGGTAGGGTATGTGATGAACCCATAATACAACTTGTAAGATATACAGTCACGTACAGAAGGTGTGTCGATGAATATTTTCATTCCGAAAATGGTGGCACCGTCAAATATCCAGCCATTCTTGGACCCATTCTGCCATTTATTTTCAACTAAAATTGAGTTTGGACTGAATTACAGAATGAGTTCCTCAAACCTCTCTAAGCTGCATTTTCCCCTAACATTTTCCTTAGTCCTAGTTTATCCTACATATACCTACTCTGTGTAGACTAAACACAATAGTTTTGGTCATTCCTCTTCTCTGCTTGTGATTGGAGCCCACATTTTTCCTGGTCTATTGCGTTTGTAACGACGCTATTCATCAACATTTATACACTGGTACAGACTGTATTCAATGTAGCAGCCTATCCAGCTTAGACTTTAGAGTTTAGGATGGAGTTGGGGTTTTCTCAAAAAAGTAGTGTTTATAAGTTGAGAAGAAAACGTCGATGATGGTATGAGTTTTTCAGGAATGTTCGCCATTAGACCATTAGCTTTTCATTGAAATCATCAAGATCTGATGTGATCGACATTTCCTGGCCCAATGTTGGCATTGTTCCAATTGTTACATTGAAACACTTGCAATCTCTTATCCAATGATGTTTTCTGGCGTACAGAATCTATAAATAGGGGTTATGTATGTATATTTCGTACCATATCGCTGCATTTGCAGCATTTGAAATTTGATATTCCACAAATTCAATTTACTAAATCTGCTGTGCAAAATCATTCCTAAAGACCTTGTGGTAGGCTGCAGGTACTCAATAAAAAGAACGCCCATTCAAAAGCCATGCCTGGTGCAAATATTTAGACGAATATTCCAGCATTAGAATAGCATATTCATAAAAAATTTGATTGAAAACTGCACGTTTAACAATTTTCTGTGTCCACAATTGTAGACAAGTCGTGTGTAAACTGTGTATTTGTGACGTATATGCGACTGTTGACTTTAGTAATCGATTGGAGTTATTAGCTACCAGTACCAGGCTTAACCTACCACATACAGTTCAATAATATGATAACGTACGGCTTTGCTGTGTGTGTGTTTGTGTGTCTGTGTGTGTNGTATCTGTGTATATGTGTCTGTGTCTGTGTGTCTGTGTTCGCGTGTCTGTGTGTCTGTATCTGTGTGCGTCTGTGTTTGTGTATGTGTGTAGTCATTATTGCAAGCAAATTACATATTGTATGATATAGAAATAGCGCATATTTTGAATCCACTCCTTTAATCCATTCAAAAAATGTGTACACCATTCATCATGAACATTAATTTCTCGTCCAACTTAGCGCAAAGCTAATGAGTCCTTATTAAGTATGGTTAATGACTCGGTCCGTGCTTACAACTCGGAGTTTTGGAACTGAGCCAACTAATTTCCATTCCTGGATCAAAATTGTATGTAACGCGCGCGGACATTTTTCTTTGATTTCGACAGCTTAAAATAGCATACACGCGCGTCCATCCGCGCGCGGAGTGGATTTGTTAATCACGAGACTGAATGTATGCATGCTACGTTCACATGCATGACTATATATCGATGACGTCATAGTGGTTTAAATCTGTCGATAGAGAGTGCGTGTGGGACATAGTGTGATTGCACACGTCAAGGGTGTGACTTAGGGTGTGATGAGGAAATATCCACTGATATGTTGCCATAGCTACACTTTGTAAACGATGAATGTAGCTGTATAGCGCATATTATGCGAAATGTTACCGAAATACCCATCTCTTATCAAAGAAATGGATCAGGAAAAAACAATTCTAGAATTGATAAAACCTCTCCTCTTACTCCGATTGTTTCGGATTTCATTCCTTTCAAAAATCGAATGTTGTAATATCATTTCTCATCAGGAATCATTTCAGGAACAGTCTCCCTACGGAAATGAGGACGAGTTTGTTAGCGCCTACTACACGAAACCTGTCAAGTTTCCCGAGTTGAAGCACGCCGAGCCGATCTGCTCGACGGCCAATGTTACCGTCGAGAAACTATCTTGTTCACGTACGTTTTGATGTACACTGTAATACACGGAGTATGTGTTATGCAGTATACATTCACTCAACTAGCAGACCTGATCATTGAATGAGGTTTATGATGATACGTCTCATCTATGGCTGAGTCTAACCTGTTTTCAGAGCAAGGTACACCAAGAGCGTCGCCGAACAACGATACGAAAGCTAGTTTAGATCTGATGAGCGAGGCAGTTTCTGACAGCACTATTGACAGGTTTGTGCTGTACACATTGAGTAGGCACTGTACATTAGCATGGTCATTTTATCCCCTTCCTATCCTTTCTATCCTTTGTTTTGAGCCCTCTACCGTACCTACAGTTCCTTATTTATGTAACTCTGATATATCAAACTTTCCGATACAGAAACCTCATGACCTGTAATCGACTGTCTTAATAACCAGTGTATCTGCGGCTTATGATAGCACAAAGATCCCTGATGTAATATGAAGTTAAACCATGTTGTAATGTATTGGTCAATATCGCGGTAGTTTACCAGAAATCCAGGAATTGGTCAACCACTGATTCCGGGAAACGCAATTATGATCATCAAATCATGCATAATATTATGTAGTCTATATGACTGACTCAGTACCTACTGCAGTCTATCCCAGGGAATATGCGATGGTATTTTCCAGTCCAATTCCCACAGCTTCAGCCTCAAGAGGACTCATCAGAAGCGTACTTATGATATCCTAGGGCTCTACCAACAATCTCATATTCTCTACCCATACAGCTCTGGCCTTTATTCTCAAATATCTTTTCCCTCACCTACATTCTTACCCACATCCCCACTCTCCCCCTCCATTCCTAATCCACAAGTTCTCATTCCCAGACTAATCCTGGAAAATGGGCTCCACCTGGCTGGATCGTTCAAGTCGCTGCCAGATCTCACGGACCCCAACGCGCAGAGCATCAACTCGCTCATTTACAATAGTGGTCCCAAGATAAAACACGAGTTTACGCTCAATGAGAGTCAAACTTCAAATCAGCTGATTGGAGGTATGAAGAGTTGGATCTAACTCAATGGACAAAGCGAGAGAGGGATAGAAAATCAACCCCAAATTTGAGAATTTTCATTCATCATCTTTAGCGATGATTTCACCCGTACGTTTTGTTTCAGCGTCCGACCCTACTCTACCTCAAATGGAGTCCAGCTGTAGTTCTAAAGTTAACATGAATAATCAGCAGGTAATGATTCTGGGTCACGTGATTTACTATCGTGAAAATTCGTGTTTCCATAGAGATAAGTAACCCTGTCATGTGTACTGTGACTTGTAGTGTAACCTCATAATAACATGTCACGTGCATCGTGCAGTTGTGTGTCACGTGATTTAAAGTAGGATAAGTAACGCGTCACTAGGTCACGTATTGATCTACCACGTGTTTCTAAGTCACGCGTTTCCAAGTCACGTGATCACGTGTTATTTCCACGTTACTAACCGTGCAACAGAAATCCACTCTCCTCCAGGTGCAACACCTCATGGATTCATTCCGTACGGATAGCGGTCTGAACTTGTCTGCCACACAGCTAACCGATCTTGCTAATAGCTTCTCCACTTTCCTCAATAAAAACCCTGTTCAGGTACTGTAATAATGATGTTACGTGAGATGTAACATGATGTGAAGTGTAACGTAGTGTGAAGTGTAACGTAGTGTGAGATGTAACGTAGTGTGAGATGTAACGTAGCGTGAAGTTTTATATGGTGTAGACATCACAGTGGGACCACTGACCATCACACTTTGAAGTGTCGCACTGTATACCACTGTTATTAACCGGCAGAGATCACACCACCATCCTCTCTCCTCACAGGGGGTGTCAATATCTGATCTCGACTACGCCAGTATTAGGAACACAATAGCAAACCAGGTGCAGGACGATGAGGTTGAGGATGAATTTGATTGGTCTACGATACTCTGAGGTAGCCAATCGCATCGCGCCTATTGGAGGAAAGGACGCGAAAAGTTTGCATTCACAGAGGAGATGACAGATAAAGATGAGATGAGTTGTTCATGAGGACACATCGCGATGGATGCTGAGAAAAGAAGAGCGTAATTGGAGCGTCCGGTGGTTGATGATGTGGAATATGAAGATGAAGACCGATGAAGGGAAATATTGACGAGATGCAGAGTTTGCAGGAGTGTGTGACTGAAGACAAGACGAGACGATTTTGGTATTGGATGATCGTGAGACGCGTCGTAGACATTGAAATGTTATCAAAAAACAAGTTAGCAGAGTTAGGATATAAACGCGGTAGTGTGAAGCTTGAACCGGAACTGAAGCCAGGCTTTCATGGATCTGTCTTGTATTGGACTGCAGCCCCAAGCAGAACCGAACTTGAGTAGCATTCCAGAAGTTTGTTTTAGTCATTTGTACATAGTAACAAGCGGTACCTATTAATACAGAAGTTTTAAACCTCAGATGCTTCAGTCATACTAATACTGAAAATATTATAACAATTCCAGTATTAGATGTTGGGAGGCACCATGACTAAAACAATCAATATCTCCATTCGGTTAGATTGATTTTTTGATTTTTGAAAGTTCTCAATTATCATGCTCGTATGTCGAGAAATAGTGATTTGGTAATGGTTTTAAAAGCATATATATTTTTCTGCATTTGTTGAACTGATTTATCCCCAATTTTATTTTAAGAATGATCTTGTGGAAGGGGGGCGGAGGCTAGGTCGCAGCGGTAGACCAGGGTAGATACTGGATATTGCTTGGTCGGGAGATTCCCACAGGGTGGAGACTAGGTCGGAAGATTCCCACAGGGTGGACACTAGAGCTAGGTCAAGAGATTTTATATTCGCAACGTTTCCTTACGCTGATCATAGGAATAGTGAATAGGATCTAGCACAATGTAGCGAATATGATTATGAATGAAGGGGGCTATCTTCCTTACCCACAATACGCACAATTAACTTTAAGTACAATAGTTAATTCTAAGGTAAGAGCATCCCGACCTAGCGTCCACCCTGGCCATGGTCAGTCGCCGCCGAACTAGTGTCCTGTACTGAATAGTGATTCACTATACCCCTTGTCACTTGCACTTGTGGAAATGTACTATACTGTCTAGTCTTGAAGTTGATTCAGAATTTTAAGTTAAAACTTTTATCAGGAGAATTTAACTTTAAGTTTCAGAGTGAAGAAATATGATGAAGTACGTTGTAAGTTAAGTACTTGTCTTGATCCAGCGTGATCCACTGCCATGGCGCCATGCCACAGCTACAGCCAGTTGCAGTTTTAGCTTACCCGGGTCTATCTATAAGTATATCGAACACAGGCCCAGGAAAGTTACTCATTACTCTTGTAGGATTTCACCCTACCCTTGCTGGCGGATTGAAAATCGCGCGCACCGACGGTAGGGTAAAATCCTACAAGGTAATGGTAAAATCCTACAATCATTACTCTTGATCGAATCTAAGCCATGCTATGTGCTATTCTGTGCACACGTTGCGCGCCCCTATTCTACTCAGTGAACTGAAAAGTCGTAGAAAGGAGACCAAACCACGGAGACGCGCAGCGCGCGCGGAGTATTTGGGTCACGCAGCGCGGGAGCATGCTATTCAACGGGATCTGGACATGGATGCCTTTGCTTTGCCGGATGCAGATGTTTGTCAATCGATGATAGACCCGGCCTGGCCTTGTCAAGTCGAGAATTTCGTAATTTCGCGCGCGCGGCGCTAAACTTATTCTCGTCTTAGAGTTTGACGCAAGCCGCTTCGCGGCTTGCATCAGCGGTCTTGCATCGCCAGACAAGCAGATGTTTGTAGGATTTTACCCTACCGTCGGATGCCGGATGTTATCTGTCCGCTGTTTCTTGCGCACGCCGCGCGCAAGAAACAGTGGACAGATGACATCCGGCAAACCGTCGGTGCGCGCGTCGTTGAATTAGTGATTAGATTTCATGTACATAGAAATGAAATGACATATGTACATCTGTTGTGTCAATCCTTGAATTAGAAAATTGAAATCCAGTATTTTGCTATGTCTGCAGTATATGCATACACATCTAAAGATAAGACTTCGTATTATGTAACTCATGAGGATGTCTCAGCCGTTTGAATGTTGAAATGCAGCGGTAATAGTAGCTTGCTTTCCAATCGTCACATAACATTGTTACATCACACCTATTCAGGTGTATTGCCCAAATTTCACTCAGCTTCGCCTCAAGAAATATGGCCAAATACGCACATCACAGTAATACAACCACAGCTATTGATGAAGTTAGTGCAGTTATTAATCATAAGGACAATGTTGAAGTGAAACCTCTATTCACACTATTACATTGTGCAAGCATTGTCAGTCTATAACTTAATTAATCCTACACGCCTTGTCAATCTGTGTCAATAACTTTTGAAATTTTTATAGTCTATGGGAGCCCTTACTAAAATAATTTCCAGGAAGTAACAGCCATGTCTCAATTTGCTGCTGAAGAATCCACAGCCATGGACATGACCATGAAACTTTTTGTTGGTCAAGTTCCTAAAAACATGGAAGAAGACGATCTTAAGCCCTTTTTTGAGAAATATGGGCCTCTAGCAAACATTCGAATCCTAAGAGATAGAGAAACCCAAAATCATAAAGGTTGTGCTTTTGTCACATACGAAAATTTGGATGATGCTGACAATGCTATTCATGAGATGCATGATAGAGTAGCTCTAGCTGGAGCAAAGAAGGAGATGCAGATTAAACCAGTCCATAATGAGGATGAAAAGAAGTTTGAGAAACGATTATTTGTGGGCATGCTGTCAAAGTCTTTGACTGCAGTAGAGCTTGAAGAGATGTTCTCTAAATTTGGTGAAATAACAGACTGCAACATCTTGTTTGGTCCAGATAAAAGTAGTAAGGGATGTGGTTTTGTGAAGTTTGAAAAAGGTAGTAGCTGCCTCAATGCCATCAAAGAAATGCATCACAGTCAGACTATGGAGGGATGCAATTCACCAATTGTAGTGAAGCATGCGGATACTCCTGCAGACAAAATGAAAAGACAAGCACAATCAGGACCTGGATTTGATGGGCATCAGATGAAAAGACCATTCACCCAACAATCATACACTCAAAATTCACCCTATGCTTCTAAGCAGCCACAGATGAATTCATATCAGCCACCTCAGCCCCCTCAGAATTCTGGTCAAAATGCCACCGCAGTAGCTTTGATTAATGCCTTCACTCCTCTCCTCAACAGTGTTGCTGAGCATAACAACCCAGGCACAACTAAAATGCTAATCAAGTCAATAGAGATTGCTCTAAACGCTCTCCAACGTGAAAATACTCCAAATGCCCAAACAGCTCTTGTCACCATTGCAAGCAACCTATCTGTTGCAGTTGCTAACAACCTATCTGCGACTCAGAATCAGAGTTCGTACACCCCTGCTCCACCATCAGAAGGGTCCACTCAGTACCCCTCAGATTACAGTCAGCAGTACTCAGGATACTCAGGTTCATCTGGGTACTACAATGGGCAGAGTTCTGCTGCCCCTGGAACAACACCACATTACAACTACTCATCAAGTCGGCCCAACTGAGGTTAGTCTTCACCATTCCCATCACCATTCATTGATTCTGCACATTCTCAACCCTTGTGTGAGAAATATAACTGTTTTCATGTTCAGGTTTCACAAATGTTACTGTCCAGAGAATGTGTCCTGACCATGTTTCTGTTCCAGAGGCCTGTCCTCCTTCAGTCTTGTGTTGCAAGAACTGTCTTGTTCTTCGTTATCAGTGTCTTTGAAAAATGAAATTGTCTCAGAAACATCAAATTCCGTAACAAGTATCCATTTCGTTACATTTATCTGGAAATATTTCTAATTTTAAGGAAGTAGCAAGTAGTGATGTCACCATTGTGCTGTGCTAGCTTTTTAATTTTTCAGATTGCATTTTGGAGTGTTAGATGTGTCGATGTAATGATTTGTTTCGTATTGAATAGAGGAATGACTGTAGGTTGGACTCTTGTTTGGTTTATTTTTGCTCAGTTTGTTCTTTCCTCTCAAAAACCAGAGTTATTGTTGCCTTTGTCCACATTTATGTTCCTGTGATGTTAAAATAACAATCTTGGCCTATGTTTCCAATAGTCAATTTATTCTATTATTCAGTCTTTGATCTGTTGGTGATATTTTCTCAGTTTCACTCGAAGTCTTGTTTCTCTTACCAAATCTGTTCGTGAGTGCTCAAGGACATGTTATCCATTGAATGTTGTTTTCAGACAAATTCAGTCGGATTTCTGTAGCGAATTTTGTTAATCTTTTTCTACCTAAGGAATGCCGAAGAAAACCTCAGTGGAGTATGTGAAGCAAGCGGTTCCAGCATTTCTTCAGAGGTTCAAGGAGGAAACAGGCTACAGGGAAGACACAATAGAGGACAAGAACAAAGGTCCTGATAAGAATGAAAAGGTTAGTATTGGGGGTTGGGTCAAGATTGACTGAGCAGTTTGACTCACCCATTTCCATGATATATGTATCGCGCGATGAGTTGACTATGTCCCAATCCAGGATGCTGGGGACAGGGATGATGAGCGACCTCAAGTTGTCCAACTTTCTGCCAATGACCTGACGGCAGAAGAAGCGAAGACACATTGGGATTCTGAGGAAGCTAAGGAAAAGAATGCTTCAGATGAGAAGGATTCAGGTTAGTGAAAGAAGAGCAGATTCGTAGTTTCGTCCTTCGGATTATCATTTCAACTCTCGGTAGTCATCTTATCAGTTTCAGATGATGAACATGACGATACAGGTGGTCGAATCATGTTCAAAAAACCAACCAAACGATATAGCAGTGAACAGAATACTAGCAGTAGTAAAAAGAAAAAGACCGATACCAAAGAAAATAAGAAGGAGAAGAAGAAGGCGAAAAGTGTCAAGAACACGAAACTTTTATCATTTGATTGTGATGATGATGAAGAAACATGAATGATACCGTGAACCGGATCCCACCCAATTCCCCAATACCTTGATATCAGAAGTTGAAGCATTGAAACCAGATCTGAACAGATATAAGTAATCACATTCCATTGCTGTATTCAACTTTGTGCTTTGTCTCAGTTTCTGTTAAATTGCTATGCCGAGGGACTTTCACCCATTATTTCCTTCCAAAAAGTCATCACAGATAAGGTAAAATGAACAATTCATCATCACTAAATGCCCGACATAGGTCTCATGAATAACTTTGCGGAGTTAATGTGACCCGACCCACCCCGCATATGTGACATGGTCACAAGGACATGGTCACACATGAGCACGAGGGTTACCTCTGGAAATGGACTAATTACTTTGGTGGCTGGCAACAAAGGTAGGATTTAGCTTTTGATAATTCTCATGACGAATTCTATTAGATCCCAATCATGTCATGAAAATGATAATGATCCCAATGAATGATTTAATCGTATTTGTATATTTTCCAAGGATCTCTTCGAATCGAATATATCTCTCAAACCCTGTCCTTCTCTCAGATGGTTTGTACTGAAAGACGGCTCGCTGACCTACTACAAGGATGCAAACACCACTGATACAGGGTGTCGGGGCAGTTTCAAACTTGAGGCTTGCAACATTATCGTGCATCCTGTTGATGTACTAAGGTGAGAGGATAATCTATTTGTGGACCATCGGAAATTTGGACAACCCGCGACATCCTTGTCACAGTTGAATCACGGAATTTGAGCTTTTTCTGTTCGTATAGGGGTAAATTGGTGAATATTAGATTTAGATTTTCAACAGATTTGACCTGACGACATCTTCACAACGAATATACCTGAAGACAAACACGAAACCCTGCCGACAGAAATGGATTATCCAACTGGGAACTACAAAAGCGAACATATCAGAGGAAATGCCTGATGTCGCTACAGTTGCCCTGGCGTCGTTTAACGAGCACAAGAGCGAGTTGAAAACAGTCCGACTTTTGCTTTCCGAACAGATTGACACGGTGAGTGAACGTGAGAATGATTATTCCCTTTGCAAAGTTATTTTCGTCATATCGAGAAGTGATATTTCGATTTTAATCGCTGTCACCTTTATTCCAGATTTGTGACATTTCAAGCCAGCCTGATGTCGATCGCGAAAAGCTGAAACAGTGTCAGACTATGATAAACGAGCTATGTGAGGAATTCCTTAAGACACTTGACTCGTGTACGAGTAATATAGTCCAAGGAGGAGAGGAGGGAGGGACGAATCTTCTCGTGAAGAGAGCCTCGTCCCACAGTGAGGGACACAGTCCGGTAACTCCGGTATCTCTCGGATCGTACTTTCCTCCGCAACAGGATATCCCGGCGATCCAGGCTCCGGAAGTATCATCCTCATCAGGTGAGAATCCCGCGTTAATCTACACTTTCCACTTGACAACTCTTTTCACTTGACACCACTTTACACTTGACAACACTTTTCACTTGACATCACTTTGCACTTGGCACCATATTTCACTTGACACCACTTTGCGCTTGGCACCATATTTCACTTGACACCACTTTTTACTTG
>CAMPET010000011.1:473699-485402 GCA_946803715.1 Beroe ovata | reverse complement strand
CACATACACACACACACACACACATACACACACACAAACACACGCACTTATAACATTGTTTATCCAACCTATCCCTCTAACTCAATTTCAGCGAAATGCGAGTCCTTTGCAAATAGTTGACAATGATCAAATAGGTACAGTAGTTACTATCAATGCAAGACAGTGCACGTGTCATTCGATTATAGTTTGGGCTGCATTTTGATATAGAGTTCGTATTTACGCTAACCTAATATTCCGGAATGATCACCTAAATACCTAGGATAATGGGGTGTGGAAGGGTTTGAAGGGTGATGTAATCGAGATTGACTCACGACTTTGAATCTTGGAACAGCATTTGGTGGAGAAAGATTCTAAAATACCTACAAATACTTTACTGTGCTTTAGTATACAGACACAGACACACGGACACACAGACAGACACGCATACATACAGACAGACACAAACACACAAAAACACTCACACACAAACACACATACATCAAACATACACTCACTCAGACATACATCACATACATCAAACATACACTCACACAGACACAGTAAAAATTCTCGTATAATCGGATATTTTACATGGGATATTATTACAAACTGTACATCATTTATCGTCGTCACGATTTAGAGCCGTAATTATGACGTAATTAGGACGTAATTAGAGCCGTAATTAGGACGACTGTTTCACGCTTGTTTAGAGCATCCAAATCAGAATGTAAACTGGCATTTCCCAGTCATATATTATCATCATGTTGTACAAGATAATGAATGACGAGGTTGAATATTGCCAGGAATTTAGTGCTCTGTGATTGAAACATTCGATTGAAACCTTATAAGCGAAACCTCAAATTGAAACCTGATCAAAGCCCTCTTTTTAGACTAAAATCTAGTCAAGACTGCCACCAGATGGAAGCACCATAACAGCCGACTATATAAAATATGGAAGGGAGACCTTATGCTCCATTGGAGACCTAGCAATGATTGATTAGGTTAGATGCAGGGAAACCTAATAAAAATATTGTTAGGACAAAATGCAACCTTCCATCAGCAGTAAAAGCGATCATAATTCTGCAACAGCAAATACCTATAGCCTAAATCCCAGACGAGACACAATCAAACATGAGGAATGAGGAATGAATCCTGTTATTATTCATTCTGTTATGATCCAAAGAATGAAGTACCTACCTTAGCAATCATTATGATTTAACCTCCCAAAGACCCACCATGATTGTCTGGGAGCAACATGCATGACTTTCCGATACAGTTACACTGCCACGCTAATGCCGACCACATGGCACAGTGCACACACACATAAGCATGACCTGCTAGACATTCTGTGCGGTAGGGGAGATATGAAGTGCGTCTTTATATCATGGAGACATGATTGGGCGTCAAGAGTGTGGGAGCCCTATGTGGTGGTAAAGGAAGCCGACAGAATTCATCCGACTTATGACACGATCCACAAAACCCAGGTTCATTTCTAATGAACCAATTAAGACTTCCAGTCGCATTACTGAAGGTTCACCTCTTCGAATATAAACAGAATTTGATGTAACATATTTTCAATAAGCATCGCTCCTTTGCCATGGAATACGAAATATACAAGACGTTAGACATCTCAACTTCAATTGACAATCCACCCACGGCAAACCACTGTGCCAAATTATTGCCCGAATTCCTTACAAAATTATACATACACAGATGTCACATGAGTGTGTGCGCACAAATAATAGCCAGAACTTGGCGAAACAATGGGAACTATTCACCAAATTCCGGTCTACAACCAGTGTCAAATCAAATAACCACGCGTGTCTAGACCAGGAGAAACTGGTGTTCGGTCACGGATGTGTGAATATGCCACTCTTGCTGCGCGCCACAGGAGAAGTGGCATATGCCCCTAAAAGTGGCATATGCACCGTTATCATAGTCGGTCACTCGTTGAATGGGATTAGCTCCGAGCGCTATGGAGTGTGGGTGGTAGGTTGATAGAATTACTCATTCATTTGTTTCTGCAGAACTCGAGAATTGAACATCACTATTATAGGATTGAGTCAGGAGCCAGATGTGGAAGTGATTGATGATAGGTTCATAGCTATTGGCACTTGTTCGTTTATTCGGTCTAATTAGGTAGCTATTTAGTTTGAAACAAACGAAGAAACAAACATAGCCGAATGGAATCGAAAACGGACTTTTCTCGAGAAATCCATCTCAGAAATCCATCTCAGAAATCCATCTCAGAAATCCATCTCGAGAAATTCATCTCGAGAAATCCATCTCAGAAATCCATCTCAGGACTCACAGATCACTGCAAAGTGTGGATGGCACTGTGTTAGGTATAGCACATTAGCACACGACCAAACACACAGTCACACACGTACTCACACACAGTCACACACATACACACACACACACACACACACACNCGCACACACACACAAACACGTACTCACACACACAAACACGTACTCACAAATTCCCAGGGGATTAGCAACAGACGTGGGTACAAGGTGATGAAAGATATTTCACTGGAAAATAACACATTGGTGATTTGTGTGTATGAGAAAAATATTTTTCCTTGTGTTATCGCGACTTTTATTGAATAATTTCAAAATAAACCAAGTTTTTTCAATAAATTGAAGTCATTCAGATGGTACCTATTTCTCAACATCACCACACCCAGTACTCAAATGAAAGATTGTCATCCCACAGCATTGTTTCGGATAAAATTCCACTAATTTTCCTCGAATAACAGTCTATCCATAGGGAAAGTACAAGAAGTTCGCTCACTCAAGCTCGTATTACGGCAATTGACACGATTACGATTTACGATATATATTCGCAGATTAATTTAATTGGGTACAATATTGTAACAAAACCCCAATGTATCATATATCATAGGATGCTGTTAACAAGGACTCTTATCTTTAATGAGGGGTATAGGTATTATACTAGGACTACCAAAAATTTGTCGCAAAAAACCTGTGTTAATCCAGTTAGGACCATTTGAAGGATTGTATTACACGCAAGTCCGTCCTTTTTCGGCTGGAAAATATTGTGATACGTATCTAGTGTGAGTGAAAATCACAACTTTTCAGTTAAAAGCCTTTTATGACATACCAAGATTGACATGAAAAATTGATCAAGGGATTTTTGTAGAACTTACTTTCCATTTACATAAATTTCAAAAAAATGTTAACTTTCAGAGATGAATCATATGAATCCCATGAATTTCATGATGTAACGTTTGATGTGCGTGTGTGTTCGCGCCCAATACATGATATAAGAATCAAGGACCATGAAATTGAAATAATCGTGTAACCATGGCGACGAAATGTCGAGACATTTTGTTTCGACTCATACCTTCTCTATAACACGGATCATCATGGAAATGCGGGGACACAAACCCCCCCCGTATATTAGCATCAAAATGTGCGTGTTACAAGATTTCGAGAGAAAATTTTCGTCGACGTATTCATAAAATTCATCATTACATCAAACATCTTTTTATTTCGTCAAAAAATGTCCTATGCCACTCTTTCAGGAGTTTTCCTAATCATTCCAACTGCTGCGTGTAGGTATCTGATTTTCAAAATCTGTTCACACCATAAGAAAAGTTTCTTACAACAACGTTTTAAACGGGGCTTATCATTTGTAAAGAGATAATTGAAAACGCTTTATCATGCCCAAGCACACGCCTGACAGATATTAGAAATATTACATGTTTTAAAACATCATGTTTGTGGCCCGTCACTAGGTAATTTGATTACCCACTATGAGAAAGAATGGTATGTTTAAAGAGTGCGCGCGTGTGTGTGTGTGTGCCTGTCTGTATTTGTGTGTCTGTGTAGGATAGGGGCTTTTCCCATGGTAAAGGGGATTAATTTGTCTTTCAAAATACCCAAAAAGTTAGGTCCGATGTCAAAACAGTGAGAAAGAATTTCATAAATGATAATTGGACAACTAAACACAAAATAGGGGTAACCAATATTAATTGCCTGGCTATGGTCAAGTGAAATAATTAAGTCGAATAATTAGTCAGGTGACTTATCACCGGTCCCCACTCCCCTCACCACACCGTTGAAACTATCATGATGTAACATATCTACCCCAGACATATCTCAAATCCATGGGGTCAATTTCAGGGCAATTTCCCCTATTTCAAATCACCTGGTCCAATTCATCGATACAGTATTCCTCATTAATTGTAATGACCAAAAGTCGGGGGTGTGGACCGTGGGGCGAATGAAATTTCAGATCAACGCCACAATGACATAGCCGACATAGCAGTATCACGTACTCAAGAATGGACAGGCATATTCCTAACCCACGAGCCAATTTAACCTGATACTGGTAGGATCGATATCACCGAACCACACACCGAACTGAAACTCTGCCCTCTGGTGGGTAGAAGTTATATCGATCTCTATATGATATTTCAGGGTAATTTCACAGCCGACCTGGAGCCAAAGACCTATATATATTGAACTGCCACACCTCTGAACTCTGCATCGTCAATCCAATATAATATCAAGAATAGCGGGCTATAATAAAACCTACATTGTGTAATTCATGTCACGATTCGACAGGAAACGGTGATGATTATCATGGACACAATTATGGGAAATTATTGCATAAATATCTCATTTATAGATAGTATCGGATATAGTTATAACTATTATTGTGACATCCAGCGCCGCGCCCAAGCAGCAGTTTATTACATGCTTTGAGGGAGTAGGGAGGCCGACAGATTACGAATTTGTGCGAGAGAGAAATTATGTTTCCAG
Source organism: Beroe ovata (assembly GCA_946803715.1). NCBI lineage: Eukaryota > Metazoa > Ctenophora > Nuda > Beroida > Beroidae > Beroe > Beroe ovata. The sequence goes on along the minus strand of CAMPET010000011.1, from coordinate 480,627 downwards.
TTTTGTATGAGAAATAACGTCTTCGTGTAAAACGGGAAAATCATAAAGATGTACCGACTGTATTGTAACTACTGACCGTATTGCATGACTTTTCATGCGGAGCACGTGCAAATGTCACTACCGCGCGGAATGTGTGAAACACTCACCATATCGTTGGTTGCCTTTCCCCAGGGCGTATCCCCGTATGTGAATATCTCCCACAGAACCACGCCCATACTGTACACATCACTGGCCTGCGTGTACTTCTGGTGTACAATAGCCTCGGGTGCTGTCCACCGGACAGGTATCTGGGCACACTGAAGAGAGGTGTGGTTATTGGTGCACGCTCAGATTGTAATAATGCACGTGCACTACACGTGCAGTTGTAACAATGCAGTGTGCACTATAAGATCACTGCACGTGCAGTGTGCGCTATAAGAGCATATTTACACGTGCACTACACGTGCACTACTACACGTCATGCAGTCAGAGGAATGTGGCAGATATAACACTAACCATTGATTTGTAGTACTGCGAGTCCTCTTCAAGCATTCTGGATAACCCAAAATCGGATACTTTGCACACACCCTTTTCGTCTACCAAGATATTCCTTGCCGCTAAATCCTGTGGAATAACGGCACTCAGAAATGAGCCAATACCAAATACCAACGTCAATTATAAGACTCGCCAATTGATTAGGATTATTGAAACATTGAGTTTTTGTCCCAAGTTGGCACGATGCCTTCAAACCACAATAGGGCACCATTACAAGCTCATGAAGCCACCAAAGTGGCACCGTTAATTCTAATCAATTACCGCACTTATCATAATACGTCTTAACGCATACAGCCACTTATCAAATTAACCGGGGAGGGGGGAGAGATAAAGTTCCGATATGTTCAATTCGGCATTTGTAGCCAAGCAAGATAAAAAACTTCTTCAATTACACAATTACCATATTATTATTCGTTACTGTAACGATAATTTTATCTGAGATGAAACTTCATTCGAGGTTTCGAGGAAAAGGAAGACGGTTGTAAGGGAAGGGTTTCGTAGTTTGATGAGCAAAGAAATTTGAGACAAGTGAGGATGGGCCTAGTAAGTAAGGGCCAAATTTTGATTATTTCTAAATTCTAATTGGTTAAACCTGATAAGAGACCACCAGGTGTATAATAGCACTCAGAAAGGCGATTCTCCGCTTTCAAGCGAGTGGTAAATGAGGAGGAAAGAAATTAATCTGTCGACAAGTTCCTTTATTCAAAATTCAAAATAATAATGGTTGATAATAAACCAATCATTAGTACTTACTCGGTGAATGAAGTTCATTTCGGCGAGATATTTCATTCCTGATACAATTCCTCGTGCCATTGACAGGAGTTGAAGGGTTAACTTCTTCCCTTTGATTTCCTACGGAGATGTGTTCAGATACTTAGGTATCGCTGTGCTTGTTACACCAACATAAACAATAACTATCAATCTAGATCACGGAGTCCTTATAATCATAAACATCCAATTCAAACTTTCTTAGGTTCAATATTTACCTTTAGGTAACTTTGTAGACACCCATTCCGCATATACTCGGTAATTATCATGAACTGGTCACACCGATTTACCACACCAATCAGTTCAATAACGTTTGGGTCTTCGAATTGATCCTGAAAATATAACACACTTGTTTTTACTTTTTTAACAACAAACACGATGCTCCTGTAGCCAGGTAATCCGGCTGACACGCCATAACTTCGTCCGGTGTTCACGGGATCCTGTAGATCATATAGAGATATAGATCACAGCTTTTCCGGTACACTACTATAAAACTCCGATTTCATAATAAGGATGATTCCTGCCTTTTGTCAGCACATCGCAATATTTACTGCTTAATAACTTGGATCAAGATGTCAGTTAGAGAGTTGAATTTTAGTCACTTTAATCGGGATTACAACTCCCCTCAATTATTGAGCTAGGTTATTAATGACAACTTGTTTTCCAAAGAACATGTCATCCAGTTAATTGCTTCCTATATCATTTCTGTCAGTTATAACCTCCAAATCATGCATCGACTCCAGATATCTTTGTTTTGGTGTAAAATGACATTTTGTAAGCGTTTAGTAAGCCTCAAAAAAGCAACAACAACATAGCTGATACATGAGCTTATCATGTAATAGGTAGGTTTGTAGTAAAGTGAGCTCTTTAATAACATGAGATGAAATTTTGGCGGCTTTCATAGTATACTGCAGACTTTCCCTTCATCATGTAAATCTTGAAACCAATAAAAATTCCTATTCTCAATTCTATATTTGATTTATCCCCGGACCCATGAAACAAGGTGAAAATCCGTGACTTTGACCGGGAACTCCAATCAAACCATTAACATCGAATTCCAGTGACGTGGAGACCCGATTTAATGATCGCAATATGAAACAGACGGAGAGGTATGGAGCGAGAAGATTTTGAACTATATTAAGGGAAATGATCGTGGAGAGAAAGTTTCACAATATGAAATGGAGTCGGAGCTTGCAGAAGACAGAATCGAGTACTTATGCGGACAATTTAAGAAAATATCACTTATATTCCCTAAACATACCATGATCTGAGCCTCCATCAAGAACTCCCGTTTTTGATCGAGGTTGGATCCCTCTTTGAGGACCTTTGCTGCAATATCTTTGGGTTTTCTGCCAGGCACGTTGTACGTTCCCTTCCAAACTTGCCCAAATTGGCCTATCCGGGGTTAAAAACGATATGCAGTAGCTATAATAAAGAGTATGGTCATAATGGTATGTAGGAATTGAACACTGTGGATAGGATACCTTGACCGCACACTCGTTCCAATGCAATATGGCTAGGGTCGAGATTCCTATCGTTCCGTAAAGCATCCTGGAAGTGAATAACAGCTCAATAAAGCAACGGGACCTATCAACTCTAACTTGAATCACGAGCTAGGTACCAGAAATTGTGAAAAAAGCAAAAGTTCTTCCCACATTTGATCTCTACATTTTATGAACTTTTCTCTACCTGAGGATCGGCGTATTTGGGTAGAGGCACATATTTCCTGTGCGGCAAGCTGTTGGACTGGTTAGTTCCGAGTGTGCCCAGTGTACTCTTCCTGCTGGCTTCCAACATGGGGTCCCACACGTCACCCAGTGCGTTATTCTTCTTCTTTCTCCTCCGCGATCTGGAAATAATGTGGTGATGGGGTTGTTATAGAGAGGAGTTGTTGTTATAGAGGGGGGTTATGGTTATTATGCAATGATTCGGGTTAAAAGGGGCGCTTTTCGGTATAAGGTTAGGCTTGTTAACAATGGGAAGGTAGAAACTGGTATGAGGCATTTGAGTGTCTAGCATATCATGCATCTGCGAATATCAGAGAGTTTTCATTCTACATCTAGGGACTCTTCACGCTTCACTCTCCCTACTGGAGCTCATACTTAGTTGAACGAGACATAACCAATCCAATGTTGCTCTATATGAAGATGAATAATTCATGATAATTGAATTGTACAAGAGGGTGAACAACGCGTTACTGTCACATTTCGTGTGATTAGCTAATTGAATCAATTAAATTCTCCCTAATTGAATGAATATACTCTCGACATTGAACCTCAATTATTGCATCATGCACTAATTGAGCTTTCTACCAGTAGGACCACTTAGTACAACAAGCACAAACCCATTGGATGTCTGGCTAAATTTCCTCTAATATACTCAAACGGTGAACAAACTTGGCGTAATTATTACCTACCAATGATAGATGAATTATTGTTTGAGTGATTATTACTCCAATTTCATAACATTGATTATCATAATATCATGATCTAAATCCTTTCCTTTCACTCAGATTAGAAAATCATTCCAGGGTTCCAGCAGCTCTCCCATTTTCGTACCATATTCGTACATTTTCGAGACTTCTCGTACGTATGTACAATAAATTCTAAACCTCTAACAAGGCTCATGACAAAACTAATTACAGTCCTGTAAATTTAGGAATGTACCTAGCTATCTGTAGGAGTGAGCTGGGTATTCGATTGAAGAAAAGATCTGCAGGAACAGAATGCTCCCCATGGAAAAAAACCTAAAATCACATCCTTTGGTTAGGTTTTCTTCGGTTATCACTAAGTAGATTATAGGATATCATCTCAGTTTTTTGCTAGACTACCCTTATATCATAGACCGCGACTATGATAACGTTGTAGAATAATTAGAGTCGCCATCATCATTACAAGACTCGTATGTCCTATTACTGCTACTATATACAGGAGATTTACACACACCAATTTTTATCATGATGAAGTAGGTATCATTGGGATGCATACACATCTTACACCACATTCCTACACGCTTGAATAGGGAGCCACTTATAGATAGAGCTTTGTAATACTAATATATTTTAGCGCATGTTATAGTGTATGATGTCTCTGTGATATTATAAGACAGACACAGGGAAAGGTAAGCACACAGGCACAGGTAGACACAGGCACAGACTCAGACACGCACACACAGACTCACAGACAAGCAATTACACAGACACATACACAAACATTTCACAGACACTGACTCGCAGACAGGCACAATCACACATACACACACTTGAATTAGCGAATTAAAACTCTCGGAAGGGGTCGCTGCTCTTTGTGTATGATGCGTGTACAATATATTTTCCTACAGGAAGCAGTTCCAGCTCTCCATGTGATAATGATAATCATGGTAATAACTTTGCGGAGGATTAATAACTTTGCGGAGATTTAATCGCTCTCACGCTGTACTTCGCTATAAACGTGAGTGGCTAAGCATGTTTACTACTCAAGAGGGGGACTGGAAGGATTTGTTGAACCATGAATATTCCTGTCGAGCTTGTCAAATTGGAGAAGACGGGAGAAGTAACAAGTTACGAGGGATGTCTCCAGTTTTAGAAAGCTATAGTAGTACTTGCTTCCCTATCATATTATGCCTAGACTCAACGCTCATCCCATATAGTCTTTACTCAGTAAGACACCTAAGATGTTACTAATCACAGAACGACAACTATGTGTTCGTTAATTCCTGCCATGTGAATCAAATTTTCTTCGGTAAGGTTATTATGACGTTTATAAATTCTCGGAAAAATATTGGTTATTTACAAATTACCAATAAATTCATGGCGTTCTGAGCAAAAAATCGAATTTCCAGCTATTTTCAGAACCACTTTTCAGTATTTCAAGTTGAAGGTCGATTTGTACATATTTGCACCTTGAATGTGGTAGGGTCCCCATTTTCTTTCTCTTAGACATGAACGATTCAAAGAGAGAAGAACAATAGGTATGCTATTCAAATTAAATGTACAAAAAGTATAGTTCCATTTAGAGTACGCTATCGTATAATGTGGTCATTGTATACAATGATTCTTATATTAATAGAGAGTAGAGAGTAACTAAACATTTTGCACTACCGAATGAACAGACCCAAATGAACTTAACCGAGTATAAGCCATGATATTAGACACATATATACACACGCTGACAGACACACACAAACACAAACACGCACACGCACAAACACACGCACAAACACACACACAAACACACTGGGCATGCTGGGCAAGCTGGATCACAAAAGTTTCTAGTTAAATTTCCATAAACTGTATGGAATTTAACTTGCTTACATTGTACAATATGTACAATGTACATAGTAGAAAATAGGTGACCTGGAAAATTCTAACAGTTTCTGAAAATCAACTTATTCTCCAAAATATTATCGAAACAGACATGGAAATTGGAGAATAGAATTTGAATCTTCATGCATCATAAGAAGGTGAAATGTTCCATTTAGTTTTATAACTGAAATCATTTATTCCTTGCAGAAGTATTCTTGCCACCTGACGTTCCCCCAACACGATTAATTGAATATTGTGTTATTGAATTGAATTCATTGAGAATGAAAAACACGAACAAGGTTGTGTGAGTGTGTGTGTGTGTATGTGTGTGTCTGTGTGTGTGTGTGTGTCTGTGTCTGTGTGTCTGTGTCTGTGTTCATATTCTCTTATCCAATCACATCATTGAACATTAGAGAATCAAATACTCTTCGAAGGACAACTATTGTAGCACTTCTAAACAATAATTAGACTATCGGGGGTCGCGGTATTGAAATGCAATTTCACCCACCTACACTCCTAGAAAAGTAAGTAGGAACCAGACTTTGCAAAGAATATATCCAATGTCATGACTGAGAAGTGGGGATGACTAAAGATGATGTCATAGTGACATCCAACACCTAAAACACACACGTGTTCAAACAGGAATTCGCGTGTATTACCTAACACACGCGATATATCAATTGGTTGAAAAGGCGGGAAACTCAAAAAAAATGCATTATAAAATTGCTATTTATAAACATAATACCTACATACACATGAATAATGAAGTGTGATAATTGTCATGAATGCAGGAAGGATGGAAGTGTCAAGTATGTGTCATGAAATGCGCCACCAAATCTTCAAAGAAGCGCGAAAGCGGCACGGAAATGATTTAAAATCACTTTTTGGTGGCCATATTTCTGTTCAATTTGAGTGAAAGCCAACGTGAGAGGCAACGGCGAAACTTTGGTGCTTTGAGAATGATACTTTAATGTGATTTGAAGATACGCATGGAATCCTAAAATAGACCAGAATTTCTCAGTAACTCTCACGGATACCACGGATACCTACCATACAAAATTATTCAGATCTTAATAAGCACAAGATCTATCATAAGACCCTATGGACCATGGCCTACAGCCTAATTCATGAAATCGAATGACAAATGCGATTGAGTTATCCAATTCTTACACGTACCACACGTACGCCGTTAATTAAGGGGTAATCTGTGAGAAGGGCATGATGGCACACATCTTTATTTGAGATTCCACAATCAATGTAGACTGCCCAACACAGCTCTCAATTAGGTATTGTCAGCTATACACACACACAAACACACACACA
>CAMPET010000011.1:452013-464560 GCA_946803715.1 Beroe ovata | reverse complement strand
GTGTGTGTGTGTGAGTGACATAAGTACATGCTAGGTATGTGTAGATGTATGCATATCGTTGATTGCTGACAATTTCTCGACTCTGACTCGGGAGACTCGTGCCTATGCTATTATCCTATCAATCCCCCCACTCGATAGGTCTCGATATCACAGACCCTGTGTCAGACTGCAGCAGTATGAGACAATGTCACTGTTGGAGATAATCTCCCCAGTAATTCAATAACGTGATACGGCATTGCCGATATATAATTATTGAATGTTTGATAACGGGTTTCCGAATGTACTCTATCCCGTTTGACATAAATTGAAAAAATTAAATCGGCCTGATTAACATTACCTTTCTATCTTTTATTTCCCTTCTTTTACTCTCCTTTATTTGAAGGACCGAGATGAATATTTCATTCTTGCTTTTCATGAAAGACTAAAGACTCACATACCTACCACTACTCTAAATAATCATACCCTCATTGCACGATTGCGGTAGTGCGACTTCCCTCCCCAACCTAACCCCCCCCCTGCATTGATCACGTCAAAATATTTGCCCTATAATCAATGTTTAGAGGGCAATATTGTAATTCTTTTCGACAATCTTGAAACAAGGTTAGGATCGGGATAAATTGGATTACTACATTCCACTGTTATGTGAATCACGTTTATTGATCGATCATGTTGAGATCTAACCTGCCCAGGTGAAAGGAATAATAAGGGTGAATTTGGATATCATGAAGTTGTGAGAGTCACACATACACACACAAACACACACACACACACACACACACACTGTTATACATACACACTGTTATACATACACATTACACGCATACATTTGCTCTTACAGAGTAATTGTATTAGGAATACTAATGACCGTACCTATAATAATACCAGTAAGTGTGTGTATACGGCCGATAGGTTTATGCCTAGGATCCAGCCTTGAGCCTATGTATCTCAGTGCCCGTGGGCCCATATAATTAACTATGCGTGATTGACAAGTGTTTCAAATTCACACCACACATTTTAATGTATCATAAGAACCGTATCTAGTCCCGCATCCCGATATGATACTTTTGCCGTAGTGTGTAGGACACTGCTAATTGACCACCTCCCCTCCAAGATGATACTCATAGTCCCGTTAATAGGTTCATACGTCTTGACCGATTATCAGTTCACATTGAACGATATAGTACCCTATTTTACTCAACTAAACACCGTTGAAAATGGAATTCCGGGTTTGAAAAAACGCATTTATAGCGTAACGCAAGCGTCGCACCATTGCGCGCGTTACATAAACGAGTATGATAGTGTAATATTTAGAGTTTGGATGACTGATGCTCATATACTCGATCTACATGATATACACATCATATACACACTACACAGATATACGAATATGGAGATAATATACACACCTAGTATACAATATACATATTATCTAGTATACACATTATACATCTCTTTAGTCAATATAAATACACAGACACACACAAACACGCACAACTTTTCGTTGCTATGCATTATCCGATGGTTTGAATTGTCTATATAACTGGCTGAATCGGGGCATTAACTTACACTGAATTGAATTACATCCAAGTCCACTTGATGAGATATCACATACCAGATTCGATCCCGAAATTACAACTATTCTAAACCAGTTTTTCACTGCAGTTCCAATTCCATCCCATGGAAGGAATTAGTAATGATATCAATCAACAATGGTGATAATAACTGTACCTACCCATATAATAGTTCCAACTTATGGAAGTATCAAGTTATTACTAGCAAATTCCATCTTGTTCAACAAGTCATTGACTAGTGGTAACATCATCTGCTCGAAGTACCTACATTTCGGTTACAAAGTATTATACACAGCTATGTACCTCACATAGTGACCTATAATTATTGTGAGTGATGAACCCCAAAATTAAAATTGAATTAAATTTGGAGGGATAATATTATTATAATTTTTTCCTGAAGGAGAGAGAGAGAAGGTATTCTTCTTAACAACCACTAGAACTCCACTTGAATTCCACTAGAATCTGTTCGTAGAACGCCACTGCACTTCAACATGAGATTGAATCGAGATCCAAGTTTGTAATTGGCCCCTGAGGCTTACACTAGCGACTATCCACGTTTGTTACTAAAAATATCGTTTTCCTCCCAGGGTCTCCTCATGATGGCGACTTATCAAATGATGTGATCAAACTCTGATTGGAACGCCCTTTACACCTACAATACTATCGTGATTTGCACACTATTCCCATTATGTATTGTATAAACAGAGTGAGAGAGTGGTTGTTGTGATTATCAGCCTGTATTTTACCCATCGCCAGGCGGAGAGCGACCGCACCAAACGTGAGATGGATCCTTCATGGGGCAAAAATTTCACAAGGTCATTGCTCAGCGCACGTGACCATCGTGCATGTTTCTCATTGGTGGGATTGTCCGTCACGTGACCGGAATGACGGAATTTCATTGGTTCCGCTCGAGTGCCCTCGTGATTAGCCAGATCTAAGTGATGTACTCTACGATTCTGGTAAACTGGCATGTATGAATACTGTACAGCATTGCGGAAAATACAAGAAAAATTATTCCGTTTATCCATCACAATTTAAATGAGAGGGTGAAAATTTACCGTTTTCTGGATGAGTGGCGTTGTTCACACATGTCCCAGTAACTTGTGCATCTCTACCATCAAGTATAGTTCTGTCGTACCTACAGATGAAATAGACATAAGGATCTAAATCTCAAGTCATGAATGAATTGTATCGCAAAGTATATATTTTGTCCCGCAACTCCATACCTAACAGCGTTAATAGTCTGTTGTGGGCACACCCTGTACTTGACATAGATATTCTGTATCAAGATACATGCCCCCTGGTCTCTGATGGCGAAGTAGACACCTGACTTCTTGCCAGAAAGCTGAACAGGCACGGCAGATGTAACAAATGTCTCAAACGCTCCTGGAACTATCGACTTGTATTCTTCATTGGCAAGTTTGTAGTTATATTCATCCACCCTCCCTGTGTCTTTAGGATTGTCACTCTGGATGCAAGGGTTGGGTAAGTTCATATTATAACTTAGCTGCCAACTAAATCGAGATACTCTCAATAGGCATTTTCAGTAAGTGGGAACATTGATTGTACCTCTTTGAGATATAGATGGAAGAATTGAGCACAGTTTTTCCTCTCCACTCCATCTCTAGTCTCTGTGCATGGAGTGATACGGTACTCAATTTCAACATACACAAACTTAACTCCAGGTAAAGGAATGTAAGGGGACCTGAAATCGAATTAGGTGTGAAATCAATGGTTCTTCATTTGTGTTTAGAAAATGAATAATTGAGGAGGAATTCATGATTGGTGTGGACAATGCCTCTCTTAGATCACTTGAATTGAGTGTATATGAAAAATGACACTCCAAAATGAATGTTACATTCACTATAATTTCAGAAGAGCGCAAATTCACTTTTATTCAATTAACTGAAGGTATGAAGGTATACCAACCTGCCCCATATGGTAACAAGCTAGCAATTGATATGATTATGTACCATGGAAAGCTATGATTCCTAGAAATGACTAAGCTCAAGATTTTAATACAAGTTTCAGTGTGATAAATTCAATTAAGAAAAGAACGTTGTGATCTCAAGTTATGCTTAATTGTGATTCAGGAGCTAGTTGTGGCTATAAGATTTAACAAAACACATTTGGTCATAAAACATTTCTTGATTACAGATCACAAATCAAATCCTTCTTGATTACAGATCACAAATCAAATCCTAAAAAAGCTAAAATAAAATTTTCTTCCCATGGAAATATAGGGAAACAATAAAGCAAATGTTCACCTGAGATAATTATCTTGTGCACCACCATCCAAGCGACACACATAGAAGTTAAATGGGTTTCCCATGGGTGACCATTTGTTATGTCCTGTGCTTTCATCTTCATCATTTTGTGTGGAGTACCACTCTGATTGAAGTGTCTCAGACATATTAAGCAGTGTCACTGAAAGTTATGTTTGTTGTACTATAAAAGAGTTGCTTCAAATGAAATTCCTTATGCAAGATCCAAATAGTTCTATGATAATTTCCCACTTACCTTCATAGGTCGTGAGTGTCTGGAACATTATAGCGAGTAATAAAAATAAAAAAATCATTCTAGGGAAATTGATATCACTGAGAGAATCCATAGGGTTATGTTGCCCAGACAAGGGCCGGAAGGAAACAGTTGGATAGAGCAAGAAATAGGTAGATGGTGAGTCTATAGACAAATCTACAAAGAACTTCTCTACAATATTTCTTGTAACCAATATTGCTTCCAGGGAGCCCAAGGTAGGCAATATGTATGCTATAATGATACTTGAGTGAGTATATCTAAGCTGATGTGCCACTATAAAATAATGAGCAAGATCCAGGTGAAGTATAACAAGTATAAGAATGGCTGATGTCATAAATCAAGGGAATCCAATATGCGATAACATTGTAGCACTGTGCAGTCAATAAGATACTCTTGAACTGATTGAAGAAGTGGATGAAATTGGAGGCACACAGCCCAGATATCTAACCAAAGCCAAACGATGCAGTGCTTATAATCAGTCATCCACATCTGCAGGTAAGCCAGAAATCAGAAACCAGTGGTCTGCTACAAATTAGAAAATGTAAATACAACTACTATTATTTAATGTGCAAATTCATAAAATTCAGCTGCATTTTTGTTATAGAGTTTTCCCCACTGCTTCAGGCGCCGCGCAATAATTATCCCGCAAAGCCGAAGGCGGCGAGTATTTTTTTTGTCGCGCGCGCGTGACCTGAACGGCTGAACATATTTTTAAATTGAACTGTATGTGCATGCTATAATGAAATTATCAATGGTAATTTGATCTAGCTGTTTTGTTTTGCTTTGTGGCACGCGCACGCTTGCCGAATGTTATCTGTCCTTGTCAGATGTTACCTGACCTGTTTCTCGCGCGCGGCGCGCGCGCCTTCATCGATGAAGGCGCGCGCGCCGCGCGCGAGAAACAGGTCAGGTAACATCTGACAAATCTGTCCGATGTTTCTAGATTGCGCGCGACGCGCGCAAAAAACAGTAAACAGATAACATGAACATCCCGCAATGGCATGCGGCACAATTGCATGAATTGCTTTATGTAGCTTGCGCGCCGCGCATGCATTTGTACGCATGCTGACTGCGGCGGTTTTTGCCCTGGCTTAATTTCTTCGACTATGAGATTATGCTCTCGCACTTTATGATAGAAATATACTGACTGATGCAGATGTTGGATGTCCCAACATTGAGATGGTTAAATACCATTATCCTTTTATTTTTATTTTTTTGTCTGGCGATGCTAGACCGCTGATGCAAGCCGCGAAGCGGCTTGCGTCAGCAAAACGAAATTCTCGACAGGGTCTATCATTGATCGACAAATTTTTTTAATCTTTTTAACATATCTTTTCTAGAAGTTGTGATATGTGACAGTGGAAAGTGATATGCAAGTGGTTATATAATTAATTTATTTTATCATTCTTTCACAGTTATTTATCTGAGTGTTTGAATTCTGGTGACTGTATAAGTGGAACATCTTCTGAGAAATATCTATCTATGAATCATGACGTCTAGGACCTAGTAATTATAAACTAGTAGAGCCTTAATTTATCTTTTATCTATTGACTTGCATAATAAGGGTTTGCTGAAAGAAAGCAGATGCCGATCATATTTTGTAGTTTTGAATAAAGTATTGGGAAATAAGTTAGACACAATATCTTGTGAAGTTCTTTGTCATACCTCAGGCAGTGTTATGTCTGTTACTTACTAGGGACCCTTCCCAGCCTGATTGGCTCAGGCAACATTCATGTCAAATCTTGAGATCTCTAATAAATCATTCCACTAGGAAAGGCAAACAGGAATATCCTGAAAAGCCTGAGCAAACCCAGCTTGATTTTGATCAGTGTCCTCATGAAGTAATATGAAGTTGACCAAACTTATTTTTGTATCATTTCTTATTCTGTGTGGTTTGGTATCTATTATGATTCTTCAGGTAAATCAAGGGAATTATGATACTGCCTATCTCACCATGATTTGATTAAAGCAGTCATAGAAATGATGAGTTGTATTTGATAAAATTGTTTATGTTTCAGACTCTATACATGCAGGCAGCTGCTTCAGAAAATAAAAGCAATGATTCCAGTTCTTTTCTCAAATCAGTTAAATATTATCTATTCCTTCCAAGGATGCGCCTTCAGCTCTTTATCAGGTAGCCCCATCCTTCTCTCAGCTCATCAACCAAAATTTGTAAATAAGGATACATGCAACACTAACAGTTAACACCCTTTCCTTGCAGAAGTCTAAGGAACAGATTAAAAACTCCTCACAATCAGTTAAATCCTGCACATCAGAAAACTAACGAGATCAGTCAGTTATTTGCTGATGCATTAAGAAAGTAAGTTTTGTTATTTGGAGAAATCTAAAGTGTACATTTCATTAATGTGAGTGAGATCAATAAATATTTACATCATACAACTCTGTTCTTGACATGAAATTCTTTTCCAGAACAGATTATGTACAGTATTTGGTATTCGTTATATCGAATCCTCATAAAAGAGAGATTAGAGATTTATTACGAACGCAAGGCTATTGGGGCCATGACTGGGTTGACTCAGATGGTAAAATCATAAATTGGAAACATTACTTTGTAGTAGGTAGGTAACACACCCCTTTATATATTTATCTCGACAAATTTGTCATAAGTGGAATCAAGCAATTACAAAGAGGAATTCACATTTGTATGTTTTGGATGCATAATCTATGATCATACTGCATTGTTAGTTGATATGTTCCATATATGTTCCGTATAAGTTCATATGACTTCAGGTCAGACAGAGAGCAGTGAAGTTAATGCTGCAGTTCTAGAAGAATCTAAAGAGTGTGGAGACATTCTTATTGGCGATTTCTCAGATTCCTACCAAAATCTTGTTTATAAAACACTTTGGCTTATTGAATGGGCTGTAAACAGGTTTGTATTACACGCTGTGTAATGTGTTTTTCCCAAATCAAAACACTGTTTAACATTATCGTTGCATAGCCATATCAACTCATAAAGTGTGAGGGATGTACGAAAACTACACTTTCTCACACACAACTTTTGTTCACAGGTACGATTTTGATGCCATGGTAAAGTGTGATGATGATACAATTATCAATATATCCAAATACGACGAATTGATGAAGAAACAAGATTTGCAAAAGCCGTTCTATGGTGGAGTAAGGTTTGGCGGAATGCCCGTGTTTAGGAGCGGAAGGTTAGCGCCCCCATCGTCTATATTTGATATGATTTATATCGAGATCCGATGTGATGTCTAATGAGGTCAAGATCGCTGATTTGATTTCTGTAGTTTCGTGATCTGGGGGTTACAAACGCTACGTTTTGTAGCGCTTCCACTGCCGGTAATGAAGTCAGATATATCAGTTCTATCCCCCCTGCACAGATACGAGGTGTCTAAATCTGCGTGGGAACCGGATAAGTTTCCACCGTATTGTTCTGGAGGCGGATATACACTCAACAAACTTGCAATACAGGTGTGATGCGCATTTCTCAGTTTGATAATATTGGATGATTAATTGCCCTGAAATGTTTTTCAATAAATTTCCTACCCAAATTTTAATAGTTTGGCCGGTTACCTTTCCCTATAAGTTATAACTACCTCATATGAGTGTAGATGATGTACAGTGTACATTTCAATATGGGACACACCATAGAATTGCGTACCAATTGTGTATAGGTAGTGCCACATGTAACCCACATGAAAAGTAGTGGTGTTGATCCAACGGTTACACACACCCACATACACACACACAGACACACACACACACACACACACACACACACACAAAAAANCACACACGCACACACACACACATACACACATACTCGTACAAACACACACACATACACGTACAAACAATATACACTCACACTCACAAAAATAGCTCATTTACTTGTCATACTTACACACAACACTCTGAATAATCTCTGAAACCATTAGAAGCGGAAATCAATTCACCTGATACTTGAGCTATGAGCTATATGTCAACATGAGCTATATGTCATGAGCTATATGTCATGAGCTATATGTCATGAGCTATATGTCAACATAATACCTCATTGTTTTAACCACCATTGTTTTGTTACCGCCATGGTTGTAACCGCGTAGAATATCCAGTGATTATAGTCGCTATAGCAACGGATTCAAGGAGACAAGCTATATATGACAGACAATGTTAAATACTATACAATAAGTGATGTACAATATTCATTTTTCGTGCTTGTTAAGTTAATCTTGACCATAAGGGTTAATCTTGACCTATGGCCAATGGCCATAGGTCAGAACAGGTCTCTTTTGCAAACAGGTGTCTCGGAGCAAATTCTAAGAAAATGGTCTTGTTCTAATACTGCAGTTTATGATGAATACATCTCTTCAGAAAATGCTGGAAGTTCATTTCTCGGGCAAGCAGGAACTATTTCTGGTAGAAGATGCGTACATGGGCGTTCTCTCGTATCACGCTCAGGTATGTTGTTTTGGTATATCTGTTGTTTTGGTATATCTGTTGTTTGGTATATCTGCTGTTTTGGTACATCTGTTGTTTTGGTATATCTGTTGTTTTGGTATATCGGTTGTTTTGGTATACCTGTTGTTTTGGTATACCTGTTGTTTGGTATATCTGTTTAAAATACAAACACCATAGGATGTTTTATAGCTTATGTACCTTATGTGTGTACTTGAAAATGAAAAATTCACAAGGATTTTAAGTTTATTTCCATTAATAACTGATTATGACAATGAATACATTTGGATCACTAGCGTAGCTAATGTTACATAACACTCTCTTGATTAAGACTCTCCTACGGAATCACCCATCCACATTTAGGAGAAGTCACGACCCCCTCTAGCACATAATTCCAAGTGGCGCTGCACACATCCATACTGTTACGGAACGCGCGGTTCTTATAAATCTAGCTCTTATGCGCGTTTAAGTGAATTTCGACGCGCGCGCGCAACAATCGACTCAATCAGGCATGGAACCAGGTCAACGCTCATGCGTGCTCAAGGTTTTTCGAGCGTGATGTTTAAAAAGCGATTCATTTTCAGATCGATCCTACAGCGCTGAACGGACCATTCAAAGCGTTTTCGCCCGATGGAGCGTGCAATGACCCAGATATAGCATTACTCCACTACGTCAAGAATGAGAAACAAGCATCGTACATGACGTCATACAAGAAAACAGCACGGTTTTGTGACGATGCGACTGTTCAGGAGTACAAAGCTGCAGAGAAGAAGAAAAAGGAGGAGAAAGCAGAACGTAAAAGGTTAGAAGAGGAACGGAAACGGCAGCAGGGATAAGGGATTTCAATTCCAGCGTTAATTTCGGTTTTTTGAAATTTAAGTCGCATATGTTGTCGGATTTTGTCGCTTATTTTCGAGGTAATTCGCTGTTGAATTCTAAGTTTCCATGTTCTATGAAAATGGTACAGCGGATTTTGTACATGTAAGACTAAGTTAAACATGGTAGAGCACGTGACAGTTTTATTTGTTAGGGTATACTTATGGTTTAGTTAGTTTTGCTTTTGTTAGTTTTGTGTTTCGCTTTAGTTTTAGATTAAGTTATTCCCATTAAGTCGCTATTTAAATACAATATCATTGTTAACATCATCATACCACTTTAATCCAACTTTTGAACGTAAATCCGTTTTCTTATATTCTACACATGGCGTCTTGTAATTCTCGCGCAATCAAAGAATTGAATATCGTATCTCTGTTTAGATTAAATACACTGACTTAAATGTCGGAGAAATTTAATTACAGCATTTACATAACACAACAATCAACTGATTAAATTATCATACGAAACAGAATAATTGAAATGATTATCATTTATTGATTAACTTTATCGGGAGATCGTTCCAACTCACACAAAAACAGGAAAGACGTCTCTTTTGAAACGGTTCGCGTAAGGTTTTTTAACCGTTTTTTAAGGTTTTTTAACCGTTCACTTCAGTATTAATCGATCAATCAAGGTACAAAGCTGCGTATTGTGAGGTTTGAGTTACTATCCCATCAAAATGTGAGTTGTGAGTTAGTATCAGAATGTGAGTTTAGAGTTGGTGAAAGACAACTCCACGCTGTTATCCTCCTCACTGTCTTCACTATCGTACAGGTCTGCTATATCCGTCGGGTATCGTCCCAGACTTAGTGATTCTATCTTGTCCAACCTCGTCACCTATAGATTATGTGTGAGATAATCGATCGGAATAAGGGCCCCTTATCGATCAAATAGGGAGGCTTTTAGGATGAGAAATTCCGCAGACAAATTCATGGGGGTAGAACTAGATTCACTGAGTAATTTCCATTTAAATCCTGACCACAAGAACTCACCTCGTCACTGCTAGAAGTATTCTCCGTGAGTCCCGAGGACACGTTCGTTCCACCGCTATCGAATGAACCAGCACCGCTACTCAATATCCGGATTATCGGCGGCCCATCACCGCCAGAATTCGGAATCGGAGATTCTGTCATCGGCGAGTCTCTCGCCATGGGGGAATCCCTTGCGATAGGTGATTCAGTGGTTGGTAACTCAGGGGAGTCCGTAACAGATGGGACTATCGCGGTTAGGAGAGGTGGGGTAGGGGAAGAGTCCAATCTTGGATCACTGCCAAAACTTGCGGGCGAATCTCGGGTCACATGACCAGTGGTCGAGAGACAAGGACTGGAAATGGAGGGAAACAGGTTCGATTGTATTTCTGTGGTCGCGAGACTGTATCCCAAAATCGGTTCTACCGGTGATTCCCGTTCACTCGGCGCTATTTCACTGCTGACACCACCGGAGAATATGATGTCATCGTAGTCTGGTCTGTCAACAACAAACGTGTCATCAGAACCAGGCGCCTGGGACACAAATGCCACAGTGGGCTGCAGTGCTGTCGTGTTAGGGAAGTGTTTGTCGCTTGTTTGACCGGAAAATGATAACGGGCTGTCTACTTCTGATGTTGTCTTCGATCTTTCCGGTTGAGATGGATCATTTAGCTCACCTACTTCAAAGTCTCCTTCTACAGCTTGATCTAAAAGTTCGTGCTCCTGTACCGATTGATTGTCATCTACTCCACTCTTCCCTCTATCACCAGTTTGTGAATAATCACATAACTGGTAAGTCGGTTCTGAGACAGTAACACCCTCCACTTCACAGATAAGATCTGTGGGGTTTGGAGTCGTATATCCATGCTCCGGACAGGTCGTATCAGGGACCATGGTACATGTATCAGAGACATTGACACCACTATCGATTTCATTGACACCACTATTGGTTTCATCGACACCCGTAGCAGTAACACCGATAGATACACCAATACTGGGTACAGGAGCGTTGTTTTCACTGTCCTCATCAAGCTCTGATCGTGATCCAGGCATCAGTTTCTCTTCACTAGATGTCGCCACATACATATCCTCCTCTGGTTTAGATTCAGTTACAGCGTGAAACTCATCTTCCTTTTCTGTTACTATAACTGCTGTTTCCTCCTTATTTTGAGACACAGAAGATAGTGTATTTCTTTCCGCATCTGTATTTTCATCAGTCGGAAATTCCATACAAACAGGAGGGCTTCCTGGACTAATGACTTCACCACCCACTTCAGCCTCAATTTCCTCTGAGACAGACATCCCCCTCATCGCTGTGCGGTGTTCAAGTCCTGGTGAACCACAGGCTGTAAACTGTGTGGACTCAGGAGAACCACAAACCCCCGTCTGTGTGGAATAGAGCTCGCTAGATCCAGAGAGGTTGTAGAAAGCGGAGTTAAAGGGTTTGAGCGAGGGTGATGTGTTGAGGGGTGAGTTCACAATGTCACTGGGCGAGAGGCTGGTTCCGAGGACTTCACCAATTTCCCTGGGAATTGGGAAACAAGTTAAAAGACAGATTAATGGACCAGCGATATCTCCACAAATTCGCGTTATCGACGATTTTTATTCGATTCTCCCGAAGTGTTCTTTCGACCTTGATTCCGAGGGAATGTCCCGGAATCAAAATGTAAATTTGAAGATATTCTCACCCCTCATCGCAACTGCTTGTTTTATCCCAACCGCTGAGCGCCACAGGCATGCCCATAGGTGGTGGGGTCGAGTTGGCGGAACTGGCAAACGCCTGCGCAGGATCCCAATCGTAGGTGCGGATTTGAGATGGAGTACTTCCTGGGAAATTTGTTTAAAGATCTCAGCTTGATTGGAAGAGTTGAAGATTTCAAAGTTCAATCTGAATTTGACCTCGTTTCCGCGGAAGACCAGTCTTAGAAAAGTAGATCGGAATACGGAGATGCTGAAACACAAATGTAATGACTATCTAAAACACTGTAATTACGGATATCAGATGTGGTAGTAGAGAGGGCTTCCTCTGCTGTACTCGTCTCTCCTTCATCGTCGTCCGGTGCGGAGGAGGAGGCGGATGAGTTGGAAGTATCATGGAGTATACTGTTCCATGCGTCTTCTGAGAGAGGGAGTGTGTGTGTGTGTGTGTGT
>CAMPET010000011.1:415702-451814 GCA_946803715.1 Beroe ovata | reverse complement strand
GTGTGTGTGTGTGTGTGTGTGTGTCTATGTACGTGTGTGTGTGTGTGTCTGCGTGTGCGTGTCTGTTTCCGCAATAATGTTTTGAAAATTTCACAACATGACTCAGTATGTTGTTTACCTCGTTGTTTGGTGAACGCAGTGGGTATCTGATCAGAGGAGGTACCGAAGAATGGTAATCCAGAGGGCGTGGTGGGCGTGGCCCCCTTCACACGCGTGTTCTTCGCTCTTCTCTTCTCCTTCTCTGTTTGAGATGGAGGGATTGCAAAGTTTTCCCACACAGGATTTGTGAACCGATTCAAATCAGTGTTTAGAAACTCGTACTGTCGGTGTACGACAGGTTCAGTCCAGGACAATTCAAATACCTGAGAATGTTTTCCCATCCACAACAATATCATCCCGTCTACACGCTTGTGTGAACATACAGAGAATGTTCGTTCGGTAAGACCGAGTCCGTGATATTGGGTTATCTGAAATAGGGAGGAATTGTTCCTTAATAAACGCGTTATAATGAAGTTTGTAACGTGATCAAGTCGCGTTACAGTAACGTTTTTGTCACGTTATTGCACAGATCATCACGTGTTTGTAACGATCATGCTGACTTATACCTGCTAGAGAAATGTCGTGGAGTCGTGGTAGTTCAGTGAGACAAGCAATGCTATCCACTGAGGGTATACCGTTACTGAAACAAGCGTGGTGAAGTCACTGGCCAGGTTCCAAAAACCTGTTCAATGTAAAAAACAGAGTGAAAAGAATGATATCGGAGTATTCGGATTGTAAACCTTGATAAATTGAGTTTCTTGAGCATCACAATCTTGTTGAACCCAGAGATATCAGTTATTTTGTTACAAAACAGATATAGTTCGGCCAGATTTTCGTGCAACTGAAAGATATGTGAATCAGGCGGAGCTAATCTTGAAATGCAAATTGCAAAATGATAAAGTTTATTCATGCAAATTAGGAATAATAATTTACCTTCGTAATAACAGTCACAACATTGCTGTGTGTACAGGTGAGTTTAGTTAGGGATGGATTAATGTAGTTCAGATCAAGCACATCTATCTGATTGTAACTCAAATCCAACTCCTGAAATTGCAGTACGTAAATTGGCTCCTTCAACTGGTCTCGCCGGTCAATTGCGGAACTGCAATCGATATTTCATTCAATATGAATTCTTAATTCCAATTCTTCTCTAAAGCCCCTAAAGACAAACAACATTCACACACAACATGAACAATCAATTATGCACCTGTAAGTTTGGAAGTAGAGAGAATGAATCGTCAAGTTGCCGGATATTGTTGTGAGATAGGTCCAGGTAGAGAAGGGAGATCCAGGGATGAATAGTGTACCTGAAAATGAATCTGTTCATTTCATGCGGACTTTCACGCGGCGATTTGTTTTGAAGTGCGCGGCGCTAGCGGAAACTACCTTAATTCCGAAAATGCGCGATTTTCACAAAAATGGTGTCTGTGACAATTTGGATTGATAAACGCGCGAATACACCATGTCGGAATGTCATTAGGACTTCGCGCCAGCACAAAATTTGTAAATTGTGACAGCCCCAATTTAACGAACAGGTTCGACAGGTTATTCTGAAGATTCCATTTTATCCTTCAGATACATTCATTAACTTACGAGTTGAACATGACTTTCGAGTTGTAAGCTGCCCTCCAATTACTGTTATTTGTTGGTGGCTTCGCTTGTGTTGCAGTTGGTGGTTTTGGCTGAATTATTGGAATTTAGAATTTTACCGCTCCTAATCTAACAGGTAGTAATTATTTGACTTAATCACTGACAAAACCTTTTCAGCAGTAAGGATTGCCCAAAGTGTGTTACAACATAACACATTATCGTTGACTCAGATTTCAGCTCTCACATCACATGTGATACCAGAGTATTGTATTTCGACACGTATTCTCGAGTGACAAACAGTCGAGAGGATAACTCATATTGATCAAGTTCTATCGGACAATGAGTGTCAACCAATCAATGAGCGGACATAAGATCACGTTACACAAATACAACAATCACATCACGCTATCAACACGTGATATCTTACAGTAAGAGGAAATGAGCGTTCCCACTCGTTCCAATCCCAGTTTCCCGCCGAGTGAGACGCCTACACGAGATAAAACACGTGACCACAGCACGTTTCCATGAGAACACGTAACAGCAGCACGTTGCCATGGGAACACGTGTAAACAGCACGTTACCATGGAAACACGTGACAACAGCACGTTACCATGGATACACGTGACAACAGCACGTCACCATGGGAATATGTGACAACAGCACGTTACCATGGAAACCCGTGACAAAAGCACGGTACCATGGGAACACGTGACCATAGCACGTGACTATGGAAAAACGTGACAACAGCACGTTACCATGGAAACCCGTGACAACAGCACGTTACCATGGAAACCCGTGACAACAGCACGTCACCATGGGAACATGTGACAAGAGCACGTAACCATGGGAACACGTGACAACAGCACGTCACCATGGGAACATGTGACAAGAGCACGTTGCCATGGACACGTGCCGTGATTGATATGGTATGAGGATACCTGTGTTTTTCTCTCCATAACGCAATCAATGAGCAGATCTTTCATCGCTGTGACTGCTTGTGATGCTTTCAGACGCTGCATTTGCAGCTGCAACGAAGCTAAACCTAAAATTTGGGAGATATAACATTCGGACAAAGTGTTGAAGATGGGAATAAAACTTTCTGCAACTCACTCCTCACTGTTTCAACATGAATTTTCCTTCTATAACTTGGTTCTAAGAATACCAATTTAACAGACTTAACTCAAATTTGAGATGACCTACCCTTGATCAGAGAAACTGAAACTGTCTGTATCTGTAACTCCTTGACATTCCTCAACAACGTTACCTCACTCCTTACACCCTGGTCTTGTAGACTAGACGGTTTGACACAAACCTTGTCAACTCGACTAACGAAATCGTAGAGCGAGCCAAGGTCACAGAAAACTGCATCAGCTTTATAATCTGCGGATTGAAATCACGTTATTCACTGATTATAACGTTGTTTATCTCACGCGACTTAACGAAAGTTACGTTAACTCATAACGTTACATGAGTAACAAAATCATAACCCCTCACATATAGAAAAAGTAATGATCCCCATTCACCTGCGTCACTATTAGGTATCCGCAATCTCTTGTGAAGACAGAACAGTTGTGTGGGCGACATCACAAAGAAGTGTCGCTCGTGGAGAATTGCTTCCCCAAACGTGCGCACGTAACGGCATAACGTGCTCGTAACGTGGTACACGTCGTTCTTGTGCATGTCAAGAAACCGGAGCACACATGGATTGCACGACACGTCACGGTTATGACTGAAGATAATACGCAATTGGAAAACTATGTTACAAGGGAAGTCGCCCATGAGGGAATTGATTTCCTGCATGACTAGATAAATCTGGCAGTCTGGGGCAGTTTCCCCAAGCTTCATGGACAAGGAGGGTCGAAACATTTTACTATCCGCACGAACCTGTTGATAATTTTAAGGAGGTAATGCTCGAGAGCACTGCGTCTCTGTTCAATAACTGCCGGTGAGAGGTTTCCAGAGAGTTGTTTTGGGGGGAAAGATCCCTTAAACATCTTGAACACTTCCGATATCTTGTCGTGAAGTTTGAGAAACTCGCTGTACCGACGGTAAACACACCAGTTTCGTTCCTGAGTGAACACGTCCACCCTGTATACCTGCGTAACGCGTTGTGTAGCGTGACGGGTAACGCATTGTGCAACATTCACTACACAGTTTGAAACGTTTCACGTTAGTCACATGATCACGTTAGTTACTCACCACGTGTCTATCAGGTGACTCTCGCACGTGCGCCTCATGTATAACCACGTGCTTAACTCTCATGGTCGGAATACCGTATTCTCTATCCACTCTCCACAGTCCACTAGCCGATTCTGGTAGCGACCCTGAAGTGAATGTGAAATAGTTATTACAATTCACAAAATATGTCGATCAATTAGGTGATCACGGACTGTAATAAGGGATTTCTTGTCCTCATTGCACAGGGTCAATGGTCTCCGTATCTTTCGAAATTCAGAACATGCCCACCCGAAAAAAATCCATTCTTAATAGATTCTATCTTGAATTATTTTAGCCCATACGCAATGAAAAGAGTCATACACAATGAATCATGTCACTGTTGGAGGATGATTGAAATTGGATAATTATCGATCGGGGTTACTAACCTTGTAATGACGTCATTATGACATGTCATGTCCCAGCGTCATGTTTTATCGGATATCTAGTTCAATATTAGATCTCATTACATTCCGTATTCTTGATACCTAGCTAAAGAGGAGTTGGATTAAACAGTCAAAACAAGAATTGAAGAGTTATAACGGTTGACTTCTAGATATTAGCTTGATGGAATATGAAAGTAAAATAGAAGGCGAAAGCAAAACACCAAAGATATAACTAATCTTGTAAATAATAGACTATAGAGTAAAATAGCAAATTGTTATTCGCAAATAATGATAGGGATAAAGAGTCACTTTTACGACTCTATAGTTCATATCAAATGCTGTTTTAAAACTTATGTAACTTAATAGAACACAATTCTTCACTATAAGATGAATATACGAGTTTTGCGCATATAACTCAATGAACTTTTGGAAATCCAAAATGATGAAAAAAAGATTACAAAGATTAAATCAAATGTTATATTCATCAAAATCTTTGTTTAGTACAGACATTGTCGCAGATGTTCAAATATTCAAAGCACCATTCACTCGAAGTCATCACTGTATAATATATTCATTCCTCACATATTTTGTAACTAATGTCATGCACTCGTCATGTAAAATGAAACGACAATAAGAATCAAATACATTACATTCCATATTACATCATAGTGCTTACTCTGTCGAGAAGTTGAAGTAAACATACATAATAATGGATAGCGCGAGGACGGCCGCGATACGAACTTTCCATTTCGCGCTCCTCTGTGCGGCGGAGGAAGGCTGACTGCCCGGTTTTGGAGGGTGGATTGAGGATCGCGCTGAGGGTGTTCCCCGAGATCTCTGAGTGAGACCGGAGGAGACGTGAGGAGTCCTAGTGGGGGTTGTTGGAGCAGGACGGACCTCCTCAACCTCAGGCGATTCGTTGGGGTGGTCCACACACACTATCTCCTCCTCCTCCGAATCTGAGGATGGAGGGGGATGTAGGGAATGGAGGGAAAATTGGCGGTAATTCCATAGGATAAGAGATTGAGTATTGAGAAGGGAATTGAGGAGAAATAAACAACTAGAATCAGATAAATTCATGAGTTATATGCGATAAGTTAGTAGATCATATTTACAATTAAAATTTACAAGTTGCTCACTTGCTGAGCGGATCTGGGATATACACTCGGATATACACAAACAAATATATGTGAAAATGTGAGAATCAATTGTTCAGTGTTTCAACATCAACCTGAGTGAAAGGATGATTCCACTGTTATAACAAAAAATTGACTTGAGTCAAGATTTTATAACCCTCAATGACAGGTTTTTCAATCTGACTTGCTGGATTTAGGTTCAGCATCCAAACACTGTCCCTTTTTTGGCAAAACCCCGATATTTGAATTAACAGTATCACTGTTAGCGATTCCCAGCAAGTATGTGTAGAAGGAGGCTTTTTGTGATTTCCCCAGTATTCTGTGCACTACCCTTATTGAAGGATGGTGGTAGAAGTTGTTTGCAACAAGCTCAGTTATTCCCTCGAGGAAAACGTTGGACTCTACACCTTCTAATCGAGGAGTAGACCCTCCATTCTCTTTCGACAGAGATAGATAGAGTTCTCTACATGCATTAAGAAATTCGTTGTAGCAAAACTGAACTTGGAACGCGTATAGGAAGTCCTGGAATGCCATAAGACAATCTGAAATAGCATCATCCATCAAAATAATCCTTGCCGCTGATTGAACAATGTTGAATGGAAAATCAGGACATAGAAGTTGGATAAGGGCGTGGTATTCCTTTGCAGTGAGCAAATCACCATGGTTACCAATGGTCTTGTATACCTTCCAGATCAGCTTCACAAAACTGGCTCTATTATGTGGAGTGATACTGATATAAGAATAGTCTTGGTGAATAACATGGTCTCCAGAAGAAACACGTTCAAAGTATTCCATTAAATAGCGGTATGGCTGGAATTTGGGGTCTGAGTCCTTGACAGAGAATAGAGTGGAGAGGGCATGTGAAAGATATGTTACAACATGGTGTGATTCCAGATAAGCTTCTGGGCTTTGAGAAAATCTATCTTTGTTATCGCTCATTGTTTCTATTGGTTCATAAACTAAAGCCTATGAAGGATGAAAGGTTAATAAAAGTAGAACTTTCACTATGTTTACTAGGTAGTATAATTTTAACCTATAAATACAAACCTCCATTTGATATCACTTCACATGAACTATTTCCATTGACTTCACTGCACAGCTTCTGGTATTGCAACTCATAAACTCTCCTTGTTGTTTCAGTTATTGGCCCTAGAAACAGAGGAAGTTAAAGATACGTGATCAAGGGACACTATCAAGTAGTGCTATAACGAACATTTTACTGTAGCAATAAAACAAAGCACTAATCTGGTGCAATATTTCAATTCATCTGTCATGAATCATAATCATACATCTCAAATTTGATTTTATTTTGTAAACTTTAAGACACTATCAACTTTTCAACATTCAAGATACCTACACCAATGTAGTCTAAATTGCTGGTTCATCAGAAGTGTGGGAGTCTGCAGATAATTTTGGCTAGATTTAAACAAGTTACCTGGCTTGTAATTCAAGGTAAGCAAGCATTCTCGGAGCTGATCATCAGAAAGTGAGCTGACATCAATCATCTCCTTAAATGTACTTTCATTAAATTTCAACTCAATTAATTAGATTTGATGTAATAAGATACTCATTTCAAATGTGCTAAGCAATCCAGGATTGATGATTTGAATTGAATTGAATTAAATAATCTGGACTGAAATCAACTTCAATATTCACTTTGGACTCATCCCTACAAAGCACTCCAGTCTGGATACCCAGAATAAAACATCTAAACAACTTTTTGTGTCAATCATACATGAATCACAATATTGAGCACATTCCTGCTATACAAATTAAATCCTGTTGACCTGTTAAAGACTCATGGATGAATCCATCGAAATGAACAGAAACAACACATGATTTGAAACAATACATGATCGGGGCACTAGTTGACTGAAATAACTAAAATATTTTGATGGCATATCAGTCATCCAAACTTTTGTCAGATTTTATCATATATCATATATATTATGAACATGTTGCGCGCTCCATATCTTATTTTCGATCTGAAAGATCCCAAATAGGGTTTGAAAAGGAGCGTAGAGTGTGCACACGTTGCGCGCGCCGCCCTGTTCAACTCAGTGAACGACAAACGTCTGAAAGTCGAAAAAACGCGCAGCGCGCGCGGAGTATTTGGATTACGCAGCGCGAGCGCGGGAATAACGTTGCGTGAGGGACATGGATATTTTGCATCTTGCTCGCGCGCGCGCAGTGATCAGTGTTATGGCTTCGTCAAATTTTATAAGACCTGCTGTTTCTCGCGCGCGCATCACCTGCGCATCACATGCACTGATGCACTCAGATGACACTTCTCCAGTCTAAATCGGCTGCTGCCTTATTGGAGACTATTACCCACCTGCACAGAACACAACCCACCTATGTCCATGTCTTGCTCTTGACTCTGACACTCATAGTCATTAGTCACTTTTCAAATTCACTACTAGACTGAGGAATTAAAATGGCTGATATGAGAGTAAGTTGATGATACATGCTAATGACTCAATCCAGAGAGCCACAATCTTCTGAACAACCAACACTCTGCTCAGGGTGAAACATGAAAAACAGGTTTCCAGGTGCAATGTTTCACACACATTGTTGGCTGGGGGCTCTATCTCTGCTTCATAACACTAGGACTCCTTTCTTGGGGCAGTTCTTGTTTCCATCAACCTACACAAATGTGATTGTAGTGTTGATAAGATTAAAACTCACTGCATAGGTAAGTCACTCTAGAATAGAGTGCCCTATCACAATAATATAACTGCTAAGATGCATTTTTTGTCTATGAGTATTCAGTATTCTATAGTGACTGCCACTGTTGAGTGTTGACAGTGACTTTCTCTGGCAGTCAATTGTAACTTCTTGATTACTGATCATTCTCAGGCTTATTCTCAAGAAAACCGGGTCTTTTGGCAGTGTATTCCATGATGTTAATATTCTACAAAACTGATACATTTACCTAAAAACCCTCACAATTCCCTAATGAGGTGGAAGCTGCCATGATCCATCGATTTACAAATTTATTTAAAAAGGTGTTTCTGAATGAATCATCTCAAATGAAAGCCTGAACGACACATCATATATCAGATGTTGATTATCCATAACCATGTCTTGTAAATCCAGTACACATGAGGCTTTACCAAACTGTATTCCATTAACTCTTACACCTGCAATGCGTCACCCAATCACCTTCCACTAGGGCTTCCCATTCCTGGCCTCTAGCACCACCCAATCAGTCTGTCTTCTTCCAGTTATCAGTTTTTGTGTACTCACTGCTCAGTACAGTGAGTGCAGTGAGTACCTACCTCCCTGATGTCCATGTCCACGACTACTCCTTGACACCCATTAAAATGGTACCTTCTTCAGTTATATATTATATATTCAGTTGGCCCATAAGTCGAAATCCATTATAGCCATCAGTTCATTTAATTCATTTAATCGCCCCTGCATTGTATACAGGGAGCATAACTGCTCCAACCTTATCTGCTGTGTAACACTATTCCTTAGTCCTCACCATGGCAACAAGATTGTCGAATTCGACCAAAAGACTTACATTATTCTGTTCTCATATTCGTTATTATACCTTTTTCTTTTGAATATGAATTTCTCTGGACATAGGAATGCTTTGTAGGACAGGGAGTGTTTTACTGTTTTAGATCCAATGGCTACAATTGGATTATTCTCATCAAACATCCTGTCTAATTGCATGCAATCAAACCTCTGCAACAGCTAATTAAGAAGTGTACAGCTGTCCTCTTTTCCTAATGAGTTTTTTCTTTCAATTACTTCGCCAAAGGCTAATCTTTCAGTCCCCTTATCATTTCATCTTGTGCTAACTGTTCCAAATTAGGTCAAATTAGAGCTCAAACTCATCACGTCCTGTACTTGCTTACCTAATTATCTGTGTTATCTTTCCTAATTAAGTGTGTTCTGCCAATGTATAAGATGATTGTTGGTTCACAGGATAGGTAATTGGTGTAACTGTTTGATGCCCAGTCATTCACGTGACTGATAGGTATAGCGTGGGCATTTCTACCAAGACCTCGATTTGAATTTCGGTTGATTTATCATATTGATCATAGTAGACATGTTTCCATTTTTCGGTTTTTATTAGGTAGTGATTTCTTTGTCTCCCGAGGCTACTCTGCCCTGTGTGATTCAATTCGTAGTGTGTAATGATTTAATAAGCTCAGCCAATGAACGACGATTCATGAGCAATAGCTTTGTCGACTGAACATCACCACCGGTGGCATTTAATTAGATTGTCTGTGCCCTTTTACAGCCTCCGAGGATTTCGAACAAATTCTGAGAACATGGTCGTAAGATGAGTGTAGGAGTGAATGAAACATCTCTACACCCAGTTTGAAGTATAATATTGTTATATGCACAATAATGACAGTGTAATGAACCCCTTTCCCTTGGACAGTAGAACTACCGGAACTACCATAATAAAACGTATTCAAAGAAGGAAAGGTAACACATCGGTAACAGATGATAGTTACACACAGTTATCTTGTTTCGTGCAAAGCTGTATTCTTCCGAGCATACATACGTGCAGGTCTCCAGAATGGAATCTATATTTCAAAGTGATCAGATGAAAAGATCACTTTGGTACTATCAAATAGTAAATAGAACTATCTAGATTATGCGATCCCGAGGTCTGACGTACAACTCTAGAGCAGTTTGTTTCTTCCCAAATGTTTAACCCCGTCCGTTTGATCTTCTTTAATTCTTTGATCTCCTTTCTAAAGTTTGATCACCTTAAAGTCGTCTCCAAGTTATCCTCTTACATACGTACCTACCTAGATATATATACCTACCTACTACCTAGGCTTTCTCGACAACTTGCCTGTCACGGATCACTCAGTCTCTGGAGTAGGTCAAATCACTGTACTTCGATTTGAATTCGATTGCACATGACATTAACGTTTAGCCTGTTGACATGACATTTATGTGCTATTTCTACCCGTCCAAGTACAAAAAAACATGTTGTTCCGTTGCTGCACGGTAAAGCGATGTTCGCAGCTTTGCTCTAAGCTGTGATATAGTCATGCCTACACTAACTATCTATCATACTTAATATCATAGTACAATGATACAATACAATTAATACAATTAGGTAATACAATTAATACAATAATAGTACAATACTTTCTCCTCTCCCCCGCGTGGGGAGTAATGAACATTTCATCGAGCTTTTTCGTGAGTTGTGAACCCCGTCACAATGTTCCTGGGTGAAATCTGTGCCTTTCCCGACACTGGTGCTTACTCTCCCTAGTCTTTACTTCAATTTCCACTTCCGAAAAATGGACTCTCCAAATCTTGTGATTTGTGCTGTTGTGTGTTGCCGCTTCTATAAGCAGGAATATGAAGTAATGGTATATCAGGATATAACCAACTTATCATAGAAATTAGTGTAAAATGCGTTCAAGTACTGACTTGAAAAGCTTTGTACAGGAAAATTCTTATTACATTCGTATATTATAATTGCTACTTAATAATGTTAGAGAAATAAGTAAGTAGGCTCTTATCAAGCTCTTATTACAATTCCTGGCTTGTTCTTCTTCTATCTTTTGCTTTCTCTCATAAGGACCTTGATAATACAACAATCAATATTTTAACAACTATCATACGTAAGATTATACCTAAGTACAAGTTCACCATATAACGATGCTTATGGCGTTGTTATGTAATAGAAAAATATCCTATGAATTTTTGCTCGTCCACTTGAGCAATGATTGACACCACCTTCTCCATAATGTCACCTGTTGACACATCTGTTATACCTCTTCTTCAGTTATAGGTTTTATTTAACTCACTTTATTCTTAATGAGTGATATATTGTTTTGTTGGGTGTGGTATCGGAAATCAATTGGGCTCTGCCCGCATAGGTTCCAATCGCACCGATCATTCTGTTGGCGACTCTTCCGGTGTAAGCTCTTGTATCGGGGTTATTTTCTCCCGGTGTAAGCTCTTGTATCGGGGTTATTTTCTAATTTCATAGTGATTCTCCAAATTTGTTACTATTACCAAAATTACTTTTATTTTAATTTTGCAGAGGGCTCACGTGATTTGAACAAAGGTTATGAGGATGAACTGACCAAGGTAATTAGAGGGGGTAGATGATCGTTTGGGAAATGACGTTTAACAAATAAGATTTATGTCATGAAATTAAGAAAGTGATGAATCACATACAGTATGGTGAAGTGATGCTGTGTTGCTGGTGAAGATGAGTGTGAACGTCTCGACATCAACATAGTCCATGATACTCCAGGTCTGAAGTAATATCCGTCATTTCAATGTGGGCAAATAAGTGGATATTGTAGAGCATCGTATCACTGGTGCTAAACTTGGCTTTCTTTGTCACGGTTTCATTATGTTGTCTAATGTCAAGCTTATATAATTACTGCTGTAGAACCTACAAACATCTCTTTTATCTGTCTTAAACTGGTTGCGATTACCTCATTTTCAGGATAAATGATCACTGAATAAATTTTTACTACTCCAACAATAATTTCTATGGGAATTCCTCGAAATCCATGCATTCGCGGATCTTGTTCCGACTGTAGGTAACTTCTAGATTTTCCTGTAGCACCTCAGAATTGTGACTGATAGCATTAGTGCAAAATGAGAAGAAATTCCGCGTAAGCTGTTTAGTCATGGTAAGCATGGTGGATAAGGAGTAATATGGACTCAACAAAGGACATGCCGTTCTTGGGATTCTAAGATTTACTTATTCACCTCATAGAGGCTTCTTATCTCTTGGATCATGCACGATAAAGAAGGCAGGTTCTAAGTAGTTTGTCGCGCGGACCGTCTTGATGGGCTCGCCACTTCCTTTTCATGTATACCAATGTCAAAACTAGCCATAGCCCATATGCGCTGCGCCCGTAAATTCAGTGTATCAAT
This sequence comes from Beroe ovata, assembly GCA_946803715.1. Taxonomy (NCBI): domain Eukaryota; kingdom Metazoa; phylum Ctenophora; class Nuda; order Beroida; family Beroidae; genus Beroe; species Beroe ovata. The sequence continues at coordinate 439,564 of CAMPET010000011.1, read as the reverse complement.
GTGTGACGTTTCATGAAACTTCAAACATTGATACGTGCCATTTCAGTGTAGAATTAACTCAGGAAAAGACAGACATCTTCTAATCTTCTAAGAGGTACCTATATTATAGACGAAAGTTAACTAAAATTCGGCATGTCTTCTCAAGGGTAACCTGGTAAGCAACATGGGTGCAGTGCGCTTTGCATCATCAAATCACCAAATTACTACCAGTTAGTAGTCCGTGGTCTTGCTACACACGCCCCGGGCGGAGAAAGTTTCCGAATTCTTGCTTATCCACTCTCCAGTGTTCTTGTTGATGAGAGTGTACTTCATTGTCCTGTCTGTAGCGTATTCCCAGTTGTTGTACTGGTAACTGTACACCTCTCCGAGCCAGTAGTGCGAATCATAGCCCTTCTCGGGGTTGTACAGACCTATCCACAGGTAGTTGAACTTGTCCTTACTCTTAACACCGGGCCACATCTCATCCGCCATACCCCGGACTTGCTCGTTGTGCATATTCGTGGGAATTACAGCCAGGTCCCATCCTGTCTCATCCCCACTGTTCATGGCCAGACATGATTCTCTGCAGACGGTCCAGGTGGCTACTGCTGCATCGTTACAGAACGCATACTGGATGTCTCGAGCTTTAGCCATGCCGACCATGTGTGCTGTCGACAGGACACTGCTTGACAGGAAGGTGGATCGCTTGTAGTTAATGTAGCCGTTATCACCCCAGTCCGTACCATAGCTCCCTCTCAATCTAAAGGAGTTCTCTGTGTATCCTACAAGAAGCTGGGCATGTGTAAATATGTTGGGACTGAGATTGTCCTCAAACAAGCCAGTTCCGTAGTAGCTCATGTAGGTTTCCGAAATTTTTGTAATCATCGAAATTGGGCAGTTGAGGAGCCAAGTCATGATGGTTGTTTCTTCTTTAGGAAGATTGGCTTTATACGTCACCCATGCCAGTTTAAGAGCACTTTTTTCTGCAGTCATGTCCTCGTCACTGTACTCACACGGTATATTGTATCCCTCATACGGCAGTTCTTCCTCACTGGCAATGAAGTTGTTGTTGTTGATTATGAACTCATAGGCTTCTTTGCTAGTACCACCTTCACATCCTTGTCCATCCTCAGAGGCACAGTCAATGAGGAATTGCTCCGAGAGGTCCACTTCTTCACCAGTCAGGTTCTTGTACAGTGCCTGTAATGCCACCGCCTGGGGGAAGGCCCAGCAAGCTCCACAGCCCAGTTGGTCTCCAACCGGCTCCTGTAGACCAAGTGTTTTCTCCCAATACTCATATTCCAGGGGAAGATCAGTACTCTCGTCACTTCTCTTGGCGAGAGTTGGTAGCATGACCTCGTCGGATTCAGCGACGGCTGCAGCACGTCTTTTCCTCATCTTACCCATGAGAGTCTCGTGCTCCTCGTCATTGTTGACAGAGTATCTGTTGAGATGATCGAGTAGCTCTCCTCCACTGGTAGTCATATCCAGATCTCTCTTCATTGTGACCAGCCTGGCATACCGCTCAGCAAGGTCCCTCTTGTCTCGAACCTTGACATCCCACTTTGTAATCGTGTTCTGGAACAGAGCTGGTATGTCGTCAATAGAAGCCTTGGACTCTGCCAAGCTAGCCACCATCACCAGCATCAAGAAGGCAGGAAACAAAATTGCCATGTAATCTGAAGGAGAATTACTGTATCAGCATGCTTATGTTATGATGGACTAGATGTGTAAGTACCTATGTCAGTGAAGTGTCTCATGTCAGTCCTCTATGGTCAGTACCATGTTATAATGAGAGAATTATATAGGTGTGTGTGTGTGTGTGTGTGTCATTGATTGAGGACAACGCAACTATCCCACAGTGGGAGAAAGTGATATGCACCCTTCTGAGCCGAGTGTTTTAAACTCCCTCAACACGTGGAAGTAGTACTCTGCTTCAACGTGAGGTATGGCATTTGATCAATTCACTCACCCAGAAATAAACTCCCTTCTATTATGCACGACTGTTCTCGGGAACTAGCAGTTACTTTGTGTTAAATGTACCTTCTGCTCCTTGTGTTGAATCTACCTTCTGCTCGCAGAAGTTGAATGACCAAACACAGGCTCATGAACATTCATATCACCCGGAAAAAACTTTATTCCCATTTGTTCTCAAGAACTGCAAAACATTCTATCCTGCAGGGCCCAGTGGTGATGTGGGTTCTACCAACGTCACCACAGCTTTTGTTAGATCAACGCTCTTGACAAAATTCCCACAAAGGGCACATTGTTGACAAAATTCTCACAATTGATACACTCATGACTCCTGAATCAGGAGTCATGACAAACTTCACACAATTTGAAAAACTTGGACCGCGTTCCATTCATGTCCGTTCCCTTGGTGAAAAAATAGTGCAGCAAACTTCGGTGGAATTAGCAACGTGCTATGCAACAAATTCCTGCTCAGTTAAGACACTTGTTCTTAGGAACTATTATATGGAACCATAAATCCAGTGCCATAAATATATAGAACCATTCAGTCACTCACACATTAATTCAACAAAGGACAAAAGGACATGATCCAGAAGACTGTTCAAAATCTCACTCCTCGACTTAAAAAAATGACAGGGTTCAAAAATATACTAAATCGTAAGATATCGTATCGTTGCCGAATTCAAGTTCTTACTAGAGACTTAGAGCTTAGCATGGTTTATTCCGCTTTATTGAGGACATACACACAGCGTGTGTGCGCGCTTTAAGTCTCTTGAACGTCGTTGCAACTAAAATAGATTTTCCAAAATGAGCTCGATAGTTATGGACGGGTAGCGCGACTCATTATTACGTGCTTGCAGCCTGCCTTCCTGTGCGAATTTCACCCCAGAAGAACCTTCTGATGATATGACATCGGACTGCACAGTGTTCATATGTTTTCAATGATCCATCAACGATGTATAGAGCAATAGTTGATTCTACTGTGAATTATAAACTACTCGTATAACTTAGATTTTAAACTTTTATGTAGACGATTTGTGCCTCAATACAACATATTCAAAGATTCAGGATAAAAATTCAGTATAGAATATTGTGGTCGTTATATTAAATACGGCAAATAAGTTCTATCAGTGTGGCTAACTTACTCAGTACGGTTGACGGTGATTTCTGAGACTCTCCCCGAATTCCCGTGGGAAATCCAGGATTGGGCCAAAGCCCTCCACCACAGGTGCCTGACTTTTCCCGTAACGCCTTCCAATTTCTGATATTAACAAATGAGCAATGAAACAACTAAGTTCCTTGGACCAAGTTATTATATTATAGACCGATTATATATTTAAATCTATCCACTAGAATTTTAATTGTGTTCTTGTTCTAGCTTAAACCGTTTTTGCTTGACACGGTTCTCGTGAAATCCTTCCCAACACTTAGTTGTGGCACGCCGTGTTGAAGTAGAATATAGCAACAGCCAGTGGCGTCATCTCTTGAGATCTGATGGCTATAGTTTTATACCATTCTGTTCCCAGGCTGTAGAGTCTTGCATTGAGGAGCAATGCTACAGCTGCGCCTTGCTTCAGACTTTGAAATCGTTAATACCTACCCATAGAATTATATCGGTATAACTCGACCAATCCACTTTGTTTAAATTGAGCTCGCGAGCTGTGTACAAGCCAGCGAGGAGAATGGTTACTCAAAGTGATCTAGTTATCTAGTTGGATATATAATTCATCGACATTTAATGTAATGATAAATCATAAAGACTTCAATATCTAATAATATCGATGTAATTTTTAAAATCAATGTTAGTTTGTCCTCATTTTCACCAACTATTGTGTTCTTGGACAAGCTATAATCTTTCGTAATTGACTTTCAGGGTGTGTTCTTGGACAAGCTTTAATCTTTCGAGTGTGAATCTTACCATGAAATTTCCTCGCACCTCATCTCTTACGATTCGTTGCCGTGTTCCACTACTCCTGCCCGACACTGTATCTTACTGGTTGACTCCTAATCTCTGACAGAGCTGAGACAGAGATTATCCAATAGTACCTTTCTTAAAACAAGCTTCCGTACCTTTTTATCAAAAAGTTAATCATATCAACCAACACTGAAATAGAATGAACAGTTATTGTGTATAAGTATAGACAAGTTTTCATCGTTGACTTTCTACCCAGCGTAGTGGCGATGATTTTCTCTGGATGTGCCATGAAATCGTTCTGCTGTCTGTTATCCCGATGTACCTCTTAGTTCTTACCTCATTTGCAGGTATTCCGCGTGAAGTTTGACATACTTAGATATTGTGTACTAGATATCTATACTAGATATATCTATACTAGATATCTATACTAGATATATCTATACAAGATAATAGATATATCTATACTAGATATTTTGTTGCGCTACATCTACTTCCCTGTAATTGTGCAGCTTTTCAACCTACCTGGGTATTTTACACGTTCAGTTCCTTGTCCTGGGATCATGGGAGATCTCCACTTGAACGTGGCATGTCAGCGCGTAACTCAACAGGGTTTCGAATATTGCCGGTGAGTTCATTCCAGTTAAAGCACGAAACTGCACCACAACATGTTATCGTAATCACACGTGATTTGTGAAAGATAGGACTTCATTATGCTTAATAAATTTCGAAGTAATGAATATAATTGAATTGTAAACCTTTTTACTATAATTATCATTCGAAGCAATGTCTCACGAGAATTGTCTCTGTGCGTGTAAGGTCGTGGTTCCTTGTGGTGGGAGTGGAAGTCGTAAAGTCGACTGTTGTAACTGAATGTCTTGCTGAAAATTTCCGATTACCCTGATTGACTACGGATTAGGATAACTGCCGCTATTGTTGCTTTGTTTCTTGCTCTCTTTGGTGTGGTTTGACCAAATAGTTTGCTCAACCATTAATATGCCTCTTGCAATAGACATAGGTCTCTTGACCCAACATCCTATAAGATAAATAAAAGAAGAAGAAATTTCGAATGTTGTTCTGTTGTTGCGTAGTACAACCTGTTAGACAATTAGACAAAGTTGTTTCTAGAGTTCGGGAGGCCTTTAAGTTATGCACAGTTTCCCCACTCTTGACTGTATCTTTCTTGTCTCTTACTTTCTGACTAAGTATTCCTTCTTCCTTAATAATATAGATCGCGATTATTTCTGTTTTCTTCTTGCTTGCCAGTTGCAATCTTGCCCAATCATATTGGCAAGTCTACTGTTACAAACAACAAGTATCTTGTAGACTTGATTCCTGAATTCCCTTCACTTACTTCATACTACAACTTGATACATGAAGTTGATGTTTTCATCTGACTTCGCTACAGCTTTCTTCAGAAATATGGAACTTCTGGAAGCGGCGGTGACATTGTTAGAGTGCTATTTGTGAATGTATGCTGCGCGCGACGCTTTCTCGAGCGCGCGCCGCGCGTGTATTTTTCCCGCCAAATTTCAGTGTTCACACCTTTCGACACAGGATTTTGAATTAAAGTTCAAGTATGGTATAATTATTTTATTCGGTGACATATCTTTATTGTGTAAAGATATGACAGTTACATGATTGGTATTCGGTACTGCGTGTGGGGAGCATGCAGTCGTTGTCAGATACATTAAACCAAGAGTGAAACAGTAGGCATGTGACTGATATATGTATGGATACTACGCAGGACAGATGACTTTCCTGTATATCATACCTTCTGTCCTAGATTGAACTAGAAATAGGAATCCTCAGTGTGTTGTAGGTACTGTATATCTACTTCAACTTCGATATCTCTTATATACAACATATCTTCTGCTTCCTGCTCATGGGATTTCGCATTTCTATTCACCTATAATGGCCTCCCCTAGTAAATCAATATTATGGGGCTGCGACATTTATGTGCTGGAGCTTGAAAAATATATGTTAGTCCAGAGGATGCAGCTTCCTTGAATTATTAATTATCCATTTCATTCCTCTATTTCTGAGAGACAGTTTCCCTTGAAGTTAAATGCCACTTTCTATAATTACGTTTCTCTTCACCGAGTGGCTTCCTCTAGTGACTTCATCTGGGCTGCAGCCAGTTTGAAACCAATTAATGTGAAAATAACTTATTGGAAGAACTTGTGAGCTCTCTGTTTTTAGGTCGTAACATATATCAGATGTGGTTCAGGGTATTCTACAACAGCCGAATCCGTGACTCCATGTCCAATTAGATGATAGTGTAGCACGCCTCTTGACAATCTCATAGGTTTCATAGTATTCAAGAGTCAGCTTGGTAGTCCCCACTTAGTAGAAGAAATCTCTGACATTAGGGGGTCTGTAATAGTCCAAAAGCAGGCATCGGAAGAAATTCGCCGGAGACTTCTCACTGTTCTTACCACGAGTTTTACCAAGTAGTATCCAACTCATACTCTGGTGCCAGAATTACTTAATAAATTATTAATCTTTTGACATGTTTATCGCGATACTATCGCCGTATATCATGCTTAATATTGATCTTGATTGTATTTAATGTTGAATAAGTTATTTCTTGTGCAAGCTAATGAGACTCTTTACTGTCACCATAATCAATTAGTGGCAGTAATTATCTCATAACTGCCGATAGTGCTGGATCGCTGTATTTCCACTTTTGTCTCTTTTGACAGAAAACATGTTTTATTGGTGTATCTGTCCCCTGATGTAGAGCATCAAGTCACTCATTTTGGGGAAATTAATTACGGTGTACCACTGCCGTAAACTGTCAATCTTGATGCTTGATAATGCTATTTATTCTATTCTATTTCTATAACTTTTATTTGATAAGAAAATACTTAATACGATTTAAACTGATAGAATAATAAACTGTCTGCGTCACTCCTTGAGCTGTGGTATGTGTAGCCAATGGAAATCAAATAATCTCTCTCCTTTCGGTCTACACATCGGTTCTTGAATTTGAATTGGAAACATACTTATCAAGAAGAAGTCGATGTTTATGAATCTGTCCATTTCTTCACTCTCCATCTTTCCTGTCAGACTCATTAACACTTGATGAGTGTCCGAATCGGTATTCGGACGTTGACTCCTGTCGAGAACTTGAATGAGAATTCATGCAAAACTTACATAGTTTCTGGAGTTGATATCGGTTATCGATATCGGTGATCGAGTTGATATCGGTTATCGATAAAGTGAACTAGAAGTTAAGATTATCAAGAAGTTGAATTATTAAGAAGCTTACATTATTTTCTATCGTTATGTGAATTTAATTTGAATTGTGCTGATCAAACACGAATATTATATCTGGGGATTGGCTCAGTAGGTACTTGAAAACCAGACCAACGATTTAAGACGTCGAGAAATCATAGCCTGTTACAATGGCAAGGAGTTAATCAACATCTACTAGAGCATAAAGTGTTGTAAGTTTATTCAATTTTGACCTAATTGACTCCTAATTGAGAGATAATGAATCTTTGAAAATAAATTTTTCATCGACAGATTGACGGGATCATTTACTTTTCAGGGATAAGAGTCCTTGACGAGTCTGTGCTTCATCGTTTATGTACGAATCATTAGATCCAGATCAACTTCATTGTCCCCTCTAGGTTGAGGTGAGTAAGACGGCCCATCGAAATTCCGAGTTTGATTCACAGTATTGACCTTGTTGACTAAGTACTTGTCAACATACCTACTTAGCTACTAGGGAGTACTACTACTAGTAGTTGTGTAATTGCAATTGCATGACCTTAGTGAAAAGGTACTCCTTTTCAGCTCCCAGACCCGATCATTCAATAAGTGATGAATTTATCCAGCGAGACTAAATTCTCTCAAGTCTCAAGTGAGGAGCCGACCCTCACGCCGTGAGCCCCTCACGACCTTATCGCCCTAAAAGACAGAGACTGTACCCTAAAAACCCTTAGAAACAGAGACTTGCGGGTTCTTTGTTGGTATTGAGTAATCTCAAGAACATTGATGCAAGTGTCCCCTCGTTGTGTCAACGATGGTTGATCTGCACCATGAACAGGACTTAGAAATGGGATTGGTGTTGCTAAAACATGGAATAGGTTCAGAGGACTTGAGTCAGGGGACAATTTTTGAGTTAATCTATCAACAGGGCATATTAAGATGAGCTTACTCTACAATCTGCTTTTAGATCGTCTGGTCAAATAGAAATGTGTTTTTCCCGAAAGTTCAACAGATTTTGTGTTTGAGTGGTTGGGTAATATGAGAATTAAGTGTGATTTAAATATTACTATTAGTGATTCAACCTGATTTTGACAGGTACAACCATAATATACTGGTATTCAGTTTGTTTAATTCATGATCAACCTTTCATACTACCAAAAAGTGAGAAGATTGGTGAATCTTTCATTTCCATTTAAACAAGAAATAAATTTTCAATATTATAGGATTTCAAATTCATGGAACCGACGAGCGTTGAAGATCACACTGATGAGTGATGAGTAACAGAGATTAGAGATCAGAGATCAGATAGAAAAGAATCGGTTCATCAACTGTGAGGTGAGTTTAAATCACCATATGATGTTGCATTAGTATGCACTATGCAGTCAATAAAAAGGTCTCAATAGGAGTTAAAAGTGATTTATTTTTATCATCATCATCATGCATTCATTTGTACTGTCATACTAACAAAATGGAGTGTAGATTACTCTGTTTTGGATATTCAGACCCGTCTGATAGTGATAACTTTGAAAAACGAAACATTCGGTTGGGTCGATAATCTACGTCTTGATAAATTGATAATGAAAACGAACGGTCATCCCCATGTCTGCATTATCACGCGATCTTGAATATTAAACACTGGCCAATTTCATCAAATCTCACTGGTCGATCATGCAAATCGCAATGTGAATCACCCCTCTTAAATAATCTGTCATGAATCTGCCTCAGTATTGTATGTTTTGATCTGACTCTCAGCTCCGAGGATAGGGCTTGTCTCTTCACGATTGTAACTCTTCTTCAGTCGTTTAACTCTCCAACAGTAGACAAAGGCCAGGACTGACTGGAGAATATTATATTCTTTGGTAAGTGCTACTGGCTTTGTGATTGAAAAAGTGCTCAATGATTTAGTTGGTGCTCTATGACAAGTGAGTGCTCTATGACATAGACAAGTGAGTGCATAGATTAGCAACGTTGCGGCGAATCATTCTCCTTCTCTGAGTTTGATAAAAACCTGTATGGTGAAAATCATCCCAATGCCACCAGTTGCCCACTGGAAGTTGCAGAAAAGGGAAGAGATGCCTGCTGCAAAGGAACCAATGCATGCTCCGATAGGAAAGCAGGAACAGTAGATGGATACAATTGTGTTGGATGCAGATATCGAGAGTTCTCCTTTGTTTCTCAACTGAGGGGGGGTTGGCAAGTCACTGTCAATCAGCTGTCATAGTTTAGAGGTCATCTACACTGCTAAATACTCTATTGATATTAGCAGTAAGAATTTAGATAGCTTGCTCATCGAGAAACTTCGATAAATTCCAATTTCTTCTTGGAACAAGTCAAAGTCACATGACATACAGCTCCTCAGGGAAGCAAGATAGGGCCAAAATTCGTCCGGGAATCAATTCAGCGTCCAAAAATACATTGGAATACATGGTGTTTGCATGAAAATAGAACAAAAAATTTTCCTCGATTTTCTGATCTGAGCATCGGTAGAAAGTGAAGTGATTAATCCCACACTTTTATACTCCGTTTTTGAGGGTCTCTAATGAAGTCTTTACCGGCACTTACGACACCAATTTTTCACCAAATCATCTCTCCTACTCTCACACTATAAATATCAACCCTCGTTACGATCATGTATAGTTCATACTCGCCGTGAAACCACGCCCAAATGACGATTTCTCTCCCCTGGGAAGCAAACACTACAAAAACGCGAAAATCAATGGGACACACAAATAGGCCAAAATTATTTCTGCACGTGACATGCTGAAATATAGTGTTTCTGGCCTACTTTTTGACGTAGAATTCGAATCTGAAGGAATTGGAGAGCTAGCTGATTGGGAAATCGGGGAAAATTCCAATTTCTTCTCGGACACAAGGTTAGAAGTCACATGACATACAGCTCCTCAGGGAAGCGAGATAGGGCCAAAATTCGTCCGGGAATCAATTCAGCGTCCAAAAATACATGGGAATGCATGGTGTTTGCATGGAAATAGAACAAAAAATTTTCCCTCGATTTTCTGATCTGAGCATCGGTAGAAAGTGAAGTGATTGATCCCACACTTTTATACTCCGTTTTTGAGGGTCTCTAATGAAGTCTTTACCGGCACTTACGACACCAATTTTTCACCAAATCATCTCTCCTACTCTCACACTATAAATATCAACCCTCGTTACGATCATGTATAGTTCATACTCGCCGTGAAACCACGCCCAAATGACGATTTCTCTCCCCTGGGAAGCAAACACTACAAAAACGCGAAAATCAATGGGACACACAAATAGGCCAAAATTATTTCTGCACGTGACATGCTGAAATATAGTGTTTCTGGCCTACTTTTTGACGTAGAATTCGAATCTGAAGGAATTGGAGAGCTAGCTGATTGGGAAATCGGGGAAAATTCCAATTTCTTCTCGGACACAAGGTTAGAAGTCACATGACATACAGCTCCTCAGGGAAGCGAGATAGGGCCAAAATTCGTCCGGGAATCAATTCAGCGTCCAAAAATACATGGGAATGCATGGTGTTTGCATGGAAATAGAACAAAAAAATTTTCCTCGATTTTCTGATCTGAGCATCGGTAGAAAGTGAAGTGATTGATCCCACACTTTTATACTCCGTTTTTGAGGGTCTCTAATGAAGTCTTTACCGGCACTTACGACACCAATTTTTCACCAAATCATCTCTCCTACTCTCACACTACAAATATCAACCCTCGTTACGATCATGTATAGTTCATACTCGCCGTGAAACCACGCCCAGATGACGATTTCTCTCCCCTGGGAAGCAAACGCTACAAAAACGCGAAAATCAATGGGACACACAAATAGGCCAAGATTATTTCTGCACGTGACATGCTGAAATATAGTGTTTCTGGCCTACTTTTTGACGTGGAATTCGAATCTGAAGGAATTGGAGAGCTAGCTGATTGGGAAATCGGGGAAAATTCCACTTTCTTATCGGACACAAGGTTAGAAGTCACATGACATACAGCTCCTCAGGGAAGCGAGATGGGGCCAAAATTCGCCCGGGAATCAATTCAGCGCCCAAAAATGCATGGGAATGCATAGTGTTTGCATGGAAATAAAACAAAAAATTTTCTGATCTGAGCATCGGTAGAAAGTGAAGTGATTGATCCCACACTTTTATACTCTCCTACTCTGTCATTACAAATATCAACCCTTTAACGATCACTTAGAGTTCATACTCGCCGTGAAACCGCGCCCAAATTCTTATTTCATCCCAAATACGAGGTTCGAAGTCACATGACGAGTAGGTCATCCTAATATAGCTCAAATGTGAATGAGAGATACTAAAAAAAGAGTGATACGTAGTTTTTATTGAGTGATTGGCAAACTCACCTTGTACACTTCGAACATGATCAGTAGAATGGGAGTGCAGCCCATCGGTACAAATAGACCGAGAAGGGCAAGCACGAGCATCACTTGTGATGGTGAAGATGGTGCCTGGAGGACTGAGTGATTGAAACAGAACAAAACGTACTTGCAACTTTGCAATACAAGAAAAGAAAATAGTCACTAGTCCTAAAGACGTCATGACATTGCCATATTCTGTATAATTAAACTACAGTGACATTAACCTGTAGAAGGGGTAGTGGTCCAAGAAACATGTAGAGGATGGGTAAAGAGACAGCTGAGACCATCACGAAAATATACGGATTGAACCTATCGATCAACCAACCTGACAAGAGCATACGAGTAACAAAAAAGATGTTTTTTTTCACTGATGGCCTGTGGTTGCATCAGTGTTCTCAAATATTGTCAGTTAATGAATCAGACATTCTCAAAGAATTCTTCGATCTGTATTTCCACAAACTTCAGCAGGGCCATCGCCCTCATATCTCTGTCAGCTGTTGCCCATCGCATGTGACTATACTAACCCAGTGGAGGGGCACTGATGACAATCGTACTGGTATTGACCAGAAGAGCCAGTCCTGTCCATACTATAGATTCGTGGAGCGTCCTCTCGGCGAATGGGGCCAGAATGGGGAGATGGAAATAGAGCAAGACCTACAGAAGATAGGGGTGGAATTGAATAGGGCATAGGTAATTAGATAATAGGTAGATAATTATGGATCTGTCGTAGAAGAGGCTCTGATTTGAATCATTGCCAGCTCTGGTTTCTATAATTATGCTGTGGTATTCCACTTGGCTCACCTGACAAGCAGCACAATGCCAAGCAGCCAGTATCAACCACGGGTCACGATACACCTTGGAACTATCGTTTGTTGTGGTCACTGTTGGTTTGGTGTTAACATACGGGATGCTCATCGTGAGTAGCACTGATGACAGAAGTATCACGCCAGGAACCCACAGTGCCAGTCTGAGATGATGATGATGACTATGAGTCATCATTGATGACGTGGTCAACGATGACTTCGCAAATCAGTGTCAATGATCATTGACCATATTATACGCGCCTGAGCCTTGAGGACGAATCATTATGTAACTGAGACATGTATTTCTATGGTCATTGACTCGATTCCCGATGACACTTGTGCGACACTAAGTGAGACACCGGTCGGTGCGACACTACAGTGTTACAGTATACTGTGGGTTTCACCTGTATCCCCCCTCTGCAAACAGCACACTCCCGAGAAACGGTCCAAATGCTTGTGCTCCGTTTAGCGCTGCCTCCGCAAGTGCCGTCACGAATGCCACTCTCGTTGGAATGAGCTTAGTCAACACCGAAAATGAGGTGGCAGCCAACGCCCCTGTCATGAAAATGTGTGTGTGTGGGCCAGGGGTGTGTTTGTGTGTGTGTGTGGGGCAGGGGCGTGTGTGTGTNAGCAAACCTTGATTCGGGAAAATTTACCATCAGACACTCTTCTGTGTGTGTGTATTGTGTGTGTGTGTGTGTGTGGGTGGATGGTGAATGTGTGTGTGAGTGTGTGTGTTTCAATGTTTCCCCCAAATTTTGGTCAAAATAAGTACCTGTCGAAATACCACAGAGGATCCTCAGCAAACACGAGAGAACGATGTATAGTGTGTTGTTTAGGATCTTGTTAAAGAAACTGAAGCAAGTGGGGGATCAAGATAAACTGGTGTTGAGGCGTGGTTTTTGTTTCGAATATTCCTGTCAGAATCTGTGACAGTTACATGATTATATCGCACATGTCTATCCCTCAATTTCGAAATAAACTTTATGCTCCCTCAGAAATGTCAAGATCTTATCATATATCGAGTGGTCACTGTTGGCCAGAACTCTTGTCTCATGATTCATAAACTTCTACGGAAGTTCCAGTCAACGCTTCGACTGATACTCATTACGTGGGTTCTGATGAAGTTGAACGATGTGGTACCGTATGAAAGTGTATGTGATGGAAAAATGGCTATACCAAGATAACGGGAATTACAGATAACGGGAATTCAATTAAAGATGTCCCGGCAGTTATCAGATAACAGTGCGAGCATATGATTTCTAGAGAAGTAGGTATATACACCATTTTTCTTGGGAAGTGTACTACAAGGCCAAGTGCAAATGAGGATTTCATGAGTGGTTTATTTGGTTCGAAAGTTTAAGATTGAACATCAAACTTCAAGCCACAGTGTTAACTTTACACTGTTATCACCTGTTAACAATGAAGAATATCCCCAGAGCTGCTGAGGCCGTCATGAGCACTGGTTTGTTGGTCACGTGGTTCAACACTACACCTGCGCCCAATGACGATGCCACGCTCCTACAATGAAAGTGAGAAGTGAGGGGAAGGGAAAAGTGAGGAGTGAGGGGAAGGGAAAAGTGAGAAGTGAGGTGAAGGGAAAATTGAGCGCAGATGAGGGAAGAGTCAGCCGTTAGGAGTGAGGATATTTCAAATCTTCGTTTTGGTATTCTACATTTATGTTAGTTGCGATTCTCAGCTATGAATACGGATATTTCTCAGGATATTTCTCACCCGACAGGTACGACGCCAATGATAATCCCGTCCCAAAGCGAGGATATGTTCCTCTCCGCATGGTACATGGGCATGAAGGGAGCAGGTAGGGTGTACAGCATGAACGACAGTGCTGAGGGGAGATAGGATTGGGGGAGGTTGCCATGGATTTGTCACACATGGAGTTGCCGCGTGAGTTATATATCGACAGAATAAAATTGGGTTTTGACCGGTTTAAACTTTGCTATGAAATGCCCATGGTAAAGTGGACAGATAAAATCTGGACAGCAATATCAAATACACCGAGACGAAATCTCGGATTTTAGGCACATACACAAGACTTACACAAGACAATCCATTATACTTACACAAGACAATTGTCACGACGGAAAAAGTATAGATTGTCTTTGCCTGGCTCAGTCCGGTGGTTTTGCTACTCTGTTTCGACGTTGTCATGGTACTGTCCTCTTGGACAATAATTCACTCTCTAAAATGGGCGGGGTAGGCGGGATCAGTTTGTTATACCGATACTGATACCATGCTAATGTCGAGTCATTTTGTTGGGTTTTGAGGAGCGCAAAATGTGATAATGATTTGGTCAATTACGTTTAAGGCCAAATAAGGTTTTCAAGTTAGACTAAAGGGTCAGTTTGAGAAAGCTGTACTGCAAGTGCAAGCAACGACAAAACCTGCCGAACATAAGATTGATGCCACATTAGTGGATTCATGATACGGTGAATTGACGTATGGTTACGATTACGAATGATGACGTATTAAATTAAATTGCCAAATTCAAAATTGAAAGATAAAAATGAGATAACAAAAAGGTAGGAAATGAAATTATCATAATGAAATAGAAATCTCATTCCCCGCTGGTTCTGACGAATTCGAGTAATTTGAACTTGGTTCAGGTTGCAGGTTTCCGCACAGTTGGTTACACTTACAGTTACAGCTGCTCCACACGACACAATGTAACAGTCGCAGACTTAATACAAAATAGTACAGCTATAAGTACATATGAGCAGTGAATCGGGTGAAACCAAATCCCCATTCTCTCAAAATCCAGTAGTCCTTCAATAAGACAATATAGATGGGAATTTGATTATTTATCCGTTCTCAATCTCAGTGTACGTCAGTACACTGACACAGTGAAAATATGGATATGTCACGTTCTAATAGTAATTCAAATGTGCAAACGTTGCGCGCCCCTGTTCTACTCAGTGAACTGAAAAGTCGTAGAAAGGATGCGCAGCGGAGACGCGCACTGCGCAGCGCGCGCGGAGTATTTGGGTCACGCAGCGCGGGAACAAATTCAAATTGTGTGTGCATGTGCACACGTTGCGCGCCTGTTAGCTTATTTTACTCTGTGATCTGAGCTGAAATGTAGTGAATGTGAAACCACGGGGCCTCGCGGCGCACGTTGTTCATGTTGGGCGATCCCACTATCCCGGCCCAGAGCGCTGATGCAACTGCAAGCCGGGAAGCTTGCATCAGCGCAAATATGTTCCCGCGCTGCGTGACCCAAATACTCCGCGCGCACTGCGCGTCTCCGTGGTTCCTTTCTACGACTTTTCACTTTCAGTTCACTGTGACTGAGTAGAACAGGGGCGCACGCGAATATCAATAAGCTTGCGCCGCGCGCGTCTCCTTTACAGATCAGTATCACGGAGTAAAATGAGGGGCGCGCAAAAAGGAGCCGCGCGGAATCGCCGATAGTCTGCTGTTATCTGACCGTTTCTCGCTCGTGCGCCTTCATCGGTGGCATGGCACCGCTCTAAAATTAAAAACAACGGGCTGCTCGAAGAAGCTGAATTTCAGACTTTTTTATTCCTCAAGTATCTGTATACTGATACAATTACATGAAAAATAGCAGTGAGATTGGAGATTGAGAATAAGATAAATAATAGGTTAAGATAAGTTGATATTGAACAGTAACATTAATTGTGAAAAAACAATTCTTCATCCCATTCCCAAGCAAACTCCGAAGAGAAATTTAACTCTTTTCCCCAAAAATTCCAAGTAAATCCATAAAATGCGATTGTTATCGAAACTAGAATTTTCTTCGTCATCTAGTTAAATACATGTATAAAACTAAAAGCAACTTAAAATTAAAAGCAGGCATTATGCCGACAAACTTTCCTAGATATCGTGTTTCCGGTGAACAGGGGGTCCTTCCCGAAACTGACTTAAGTTTAAGTATGTCGAAAATGAAGTGTAAATTTGCACTTAAAGTCAGCTTTCTAACTTAAGCCAGTTCCGGAAAGGACCCTCAGTACCATAACTAACAATTACAAAATTCATCCAATGACGCCTAGAAGTGGAAAAAAGTATGCGTCAACGGATAACGCACATATCAAGGGAGAAGTATTAACCATTTTCTGATTCTAGCTCCAGCTCAATCATCTATAACTACATCAAAATATTACCTACGATAAGAGTTATTCAACATATGTAATTAAACAGTGATATATATTGGCTGATAGACCAAGGGAATCAGTGTGATTCATTGAAATTACAAATGCTCATTATCTAGGCAAAATACGCATTCCTAGATTTTGTTCATTCGGCCATCCATTCAATGAATTCAATATTACAAAGCTACATCACCAAACCGTATAATGGTTGGAATATCAAAAAGGAACGTTCACATTGAGTTCCGCCAATTTTCAATCAATTTCATACCCTCTTCCCATTTTGAATGAACATTTCGTGGAGCGTATCATCACTCCAAAACCTGTTTGACACTAAGTGATCCGAATTTGAAAACCGTGCCCTGTCAGTGTCATGTGTTTTCCCTCATGATTATGTGGATGACTGAACGAAATGTGAACGATTCCGTACAAATATTGGGGTATGATGATCCGAAAATATACTCCATTTATTATTAATTAAAATTCAATCAATCAAACAATTCGATTGATTAGCGCGCGCGCACACACACACACATCTATATATTACTGAAAAGCCTCCAAAACGTCTGTCTCTATCATAGATAGTTTTCATCTTAAGAGGACCTTCCCCTGCGCAAGTTCTTCCGCTAAACTGAAGGAGCGAGGAAAGACTCGCGAATCTGCAATTATACCTTATATGGAATAACAATTCCCATGGAGTCTGCCCTCCCCCTATGATATCATGGTTTCACAGCCTATCAGAAGTACGTGCTCTCGGTTTTGGTGTCAATTAGATCATCATCGAACATGAGGATCATGTTGTTGGTGAGGAAGATAGCCATGGCCGAGAGGCAGTGCCACAAGTCATGCCCGTCGAGGAACCCTCCGATACACGCCTTGTTCAGACAACGGGATTCTGGTTAAAATATGCGGTTGAGGATACGATATTATATGTCATTTCGTGAGGAGTGTGATTGCGATGACTGATGAGTTACGCGTGGTTGCTATGAGTCACGCGTGGTTGCTATGAGTCACGCGTGGTTGCTATGAGTTACGCGTGGTTGCTATGAGTCACGCGTGTAGGGTTTGCAATCGATAATATCGGCGATAAAATTATAGGCGATAATTCGTAGTGAAATCATTATCGGTTATCGGCGATAATTTCTTACCGATAAACCGATAATTTCAGAACTTTTTCTCAAAAACTATTTCGAATTTCCTGATTTCACACAATAAAATTTAGTACTAACTCGAATGATTGATTATAAGATTAAGATAAGTAAAGCTGATCAAAACATCTGAATTTGCTACAGTACCTACTTACTTAATCAGCAAGAGTCAGCGTATGAACTAAGTGTAAAGGTATTCACATTTCATCCTACCCATTATATAAGTAAATATATCAGGGGGCTGGCAAGCCCCCCGCGGCATCTGTAGTTTTTGATAGTGAGACGTACTGCACTCTCCAAAACTGAAAAATAGTGATATTTTTCCCAAAACCTAATGAGATTTGGTTGTTTCTGTCCACGGCGTCTGGCGTTCTTTATTTTAAAGTCTATGATATGATAAAGAACGTGGCATGTACGACAGACTGCCGCCACATCAATAGAAAAAGCTTCAGTGTTTCTACGGTGAGATGGCGGCAGTCTGTCGTACATGCCGCGTTCTTTATCATATCATAGACTTAAAAATAAAGAACGCCAGACGCCGCGGACAGAAACAACCAAATCCCATTTGGTTTTGGGAAAAATAAGTAAAATATTAAATAGTGCATTGCATATTTGAATTTAACATAATATAATGAACGGTTAATACTTAATTGGTAAGTTGTAACGAAATAAGGAGGTCTCGTAGTTTCGCCCCACCCCATTGCGGATCAGATGTTTACTCCCAGCTACCTATTGAGTACCTAACAACAATATGTAGATAAAAACCAGACACACAATACTTAAACGAAAAAGTTGTCATTAACACTGTACTCTGTAGGTATATTGTGTAAAGTGTATTGTTGCTTGTATCATGTATGTTTATCTGACATCACTATTCACTTTCAATTAATATACAAATTACAACGTGTTTTGATTCTTAGAATTAAAGTGTTCATAAATCATAATCTACAGTCACGAAAGTCATGAAGCATGAGTCATGGCCACAAGATTGATAGAAAATAGGCTCATTGTTCTAACCGAATTTTATCGCCGATAATTATCGTTATCGCCGATAATTGAAAAATTGTTATCGGTTATCGGCGATAAAAAATTTTGGACCGATAATGCAAACCCTACACGCGTGGTTGCTATAATACTCACCAGCAGGGCTAGCACTAGTATCGATAGTCCTGTATGCGAAGAAGAAGATAAAACTGACAGCCCAGATTATGATGCTAACTGCGACCATGACAACAACACGAGTCTTCATCTGGGGAGGGATTTGAGGTAAGGAGATAGGACATAGGGGTGTGGGAGCTAGGGCGAAAGAGGTGGGAGTTATGATGAAATTAGACTTACATAGGAATGTGGGGATTGTGAGAAGGAGGGATCAGAGGGAATCGTGAAAGAGAGAGGGAGTAAACGAGGGGAGTTGAGGAGATATGGATATAAGGGGAGTGGGGGTAATATGTCAGCGAGTGCTAGTATTTATGAAGGAGTAATGCAGTTGGGGGGTGTGGCCCTTCAGTCTATGAGGGAATTGCAGTTTGGAGGGGTGGGGTGTGGTCCATATTACCTGCTCCTTGCGAAGGACTTGCTTAGTGAGAATGTAGTAGGCAATGTAGATCACGATATCAACGGAAAGTGCAGTCACGTTGTACATTGCTTGGTCGTCCCATTTTCCCACAAATGCTGGAATTGGAAGAGATTAATTAGAAGCAAGAAATATCACGGTTAACGTCTTGGAAAGACTAATGATAAATTGTTTCTGATTATTTGTGAATATTAAGTCTCTCGTAAAGACAAAAAATCCGCAGCTGTTACACTTGATTCTCCACTAAACTTCTCTCAATACTTCTTTTACATCCATAGTTATTATTGATTTATTGTTTTAGTTATCTATTGTTATATCCATTGTTATATCCATTGTTTTCGCTGCGATCAGTCTAAATCTCGTCACATTCATGCCACCTGGTGACGAGCATTTTTCGATAATCCCTATTATTGGTGACCTGAATAATTCCAGGTCATTTTCTCAGACTATGCCTAAACAAAAGCAGCATAAATTTATAGAAGTGACTAAATGAGAATGAGAATTTAGTAATTGTCTTTTCTAACCACCTGTTTTCCGCTTAGTCGCACTTTAAAAAGCGATACTCGCAACAAAATAAGTCAGTTTATAGTTCTTGTGATACGTATCACCGACTATGATAGGAGACATTATTCATATATATCTGTTTTACATATTGATCACTAACTTAGGGCCTACTTATCAGAAATTGTGCAATTTAATTGGAATATTGAGCAGGACCAAAATTTCAAAATATCATGACCTATCATGAACATCAATTTCCCAAATCACCACCATACTCAATTTTATCTAAATATCCCACAGATATATTATGAAACTAACAACCCTCATTTTGGTGGCCACTGTTATGGTAAACGTGGTTTCGAGTAGAAGAGTACCAAAATGTTTGAAATACATGCACGAGAACGAATTTGGAATGACATGGCTTGATGAACCTCTACATGGATTAGAACCCGTCATGCTGTATGGTAAAGGATCCTGCATGAAGTATTATGAGAGTAATTTAGCTCCACTCGGTCACATGGCGCGGAACGTGAAGTCAGTGGCCGTCACATGTGACAGAGACGAGGACAAGATGATTACTTGCAGTTACTACATCAACATGTAGTAATTATGTAGTAATTATGTAGTAATTATGTAGTAATTATGTAGTAATTATTGATATTGGGATATCAGGAGGTTTTCGGTTCATAAATAGATTGATTAACAACCCACACTCCACAGCAAAGTAGAAAATGTGTTTGACCTCATTATCATGTTTTAATGAGTTGATAATTTTGGGTGATACATACATTTACGATTGCTTTTTATTCTTATCCTATAAAATCTAGTCGACTATCATCTCCCCCCTTCCATCTTATGCCAATGTTACCTGTAATAGAAATGGAGATAGTGGCAATCAGGGCAAGGGTGAAGAATCCAGCTTGATATTTGAACTCGGGAGTGAAGTAGCTGGTGCGGATCTTGTCCATTATCCTGCAATAAACATGTTTGTAGCCTTGTATCGTACAATTTGTTACAAGGCTGAGTGAAACCGGCGTTGTAAATGACAAATTCAATAATTTTTAACAACTATTGTCCAGTGAAGGTGCAAATTGTAGTCCACATCATATTTCATTCAAAAGAAATAGAATCAACATGAACACTCACTTCTGTCGTTCCTTGAACATGACGAGGGGATTCATGGATACTTTTCCCATGAAGAAAAGTTGGACGGAAACCCAGAATGTAGTGAAAATGTGGAATCCTCCGATGATATACCAAGCCAATGCGGTTCCACCCAGCAGCCTCTCAACCGCACTCATCACACAGATAGTAATAACTGGGGAATGGGGATAGTGTGTGATCATCGAACAGTCATAGCTGGGGAAATTGCGTGATCATCACACAGTAATAGCTGGGAAATTGCGTGATTATCACACAGTAATAACTGGGCATAGTGCGTGATCATCACACGGTATTTCTACTCCCCCCCCACTCGACTATTCCCCCGGCCCACCCAACTCTCCCCCCACTCACCAGGGGCATAGTACACTTCTCGGATATCTGGAACGCGACTCTGGTACAGTTTCAGCGAGTAGTAACCGAGGAGAATCTCGATGAAGTACATGTCAATTCGTGACGTGGTGCGGTTTGGGCACACGTGGTATATCGCACTTGTCACGCCGATCAGTGCTGTGGGAGAGATAGGTCACGTGATCAGTACTGTGAGACAGAGAGGTCACGTGATCAAAGCTGTGAGACAGAGAGGTCACGTGATCAAAGCTGTGGGAGAGAGAGGTCACGTGATCAAAGCTGTGGGAGAGAGAGGTGACGTGATCAGTGCTGTGAGAGGTCACGTGATCAATATAAATAGCTGTACATTTCTTGCCGGATCATACCTGTGATGAAAGCGATAGCGTTGAACAGAGCAAAGTCATGTTTGACACCTTTTCCACGGGCATTAATCGGCAGCATCGCCTTGCTCTTCTGGTACGCGAGTAGGTAACAACAGATTCCGGAGACAAGATAGGGGAGATTGGACGTCACCCGGGATATATCCGGGATAATGTAACCTGGCGGGAGCATGGTGGTGTCATGGTAATAGAGCTGTGACATAGGGTGGTAACAACTTGTCATGGTAACAGTGTTGTCGGGGTTACAGTGACTACTGTCACTGTTGTTGTCACGATTTTGTCATTACCAGCGATTTCGATTGGGTACGCGCAGCGAGAATTGAAGTAGCACGCATCGAGGTTTCCTTCCAGTGTCATCTCTTTCAAATTTCCTGAAAATATGGATTGTTAACACTCATGAATCGCTTAACAACTCAAGTAGCGAGTCATTGAACCTAGATAAGTATTCGACCGATATGCATTCAGAGGGCAAAAACCTCAGAATCTTCAGTTTTTTTACGCTGAACTAATCCCACGAGACGATCATTATTAATAGCTACAAGAGCAAGTAGTACAGTGGGTTACGTAGTACAGTTCGGTTACGTCAGAGAATCATGATAGCTACCTTGTATATCGACGGCAGTCGAATCGAAGCAGTTGAGGAACACAACCAGGGGAACGGAGCAGTGTCCGATGGTCTGAGTCAGGTTCACCACCATTTCATTCTCCTTTACCTTCTTCAGTATCCCCGACAGTGTGAACGATTGGTGCATAAAATCGGGCATCATGTCGTCTGCGAGGAGGGAGTTGGGGGTAAGGTATCCCCGACATTTGGGTATGAGGGAGACTAGTTCTCCCTTCAAAATTTAGAATGAGGGAGGCGAGTTTTACTCCGGGAGACGGGAAAGTTAGTCTGCAAATCGCGTCGCGATTGTCACAATATGGTTTACCCAGGATGTTGGTGAACACTTTTGAGTATTTCTTTGTGAAAACTTTTGAGTATATCCTTGAGAAAACTTTTGGGTATTTCAAATTCAGAGTTTGCAACAATTTCTTGATCGGGCGGAAGATTTCTCTTAGCTTGAGTAATAGAACTTGCAATATCTTGGAAAGAACATTACCAGCACTATCATCACTGTTTTCTTGCGCGGCTCTGCTCGGTCCACCATTGAGATCAACATCCGCACATTCCTCTAGATCAACCTAGTGAGAAGTCGTGAATACTACATTGACACAGGCACAGTGCACACACACACATACACACACACACGCACAGACACAGACACACACAAACACACTCACACAAACACACACACACACAGTACACANACACAAACACACACACACCACACACACACACAGACTTACCATTTTGGGGTTGATTTCAGCCATTTTGGGTTCAAATGGAGGATCGACAGCAATCTCGGCAATGAGTTTGTTCTGATCACTGCTAACATCGACAATTTCTTCATCCAATTCTTCATATTTCTAGACTCGATGAGAGAGAGAGGTATAAGTGTGAGAGATATTGAGAATCATGCGTTTTGAGAGAGTACTCGGTTTGATAAAGTATGTTTCATATGGGCGGTCATGGCCACGCCCTTCTGAACGACGTTTGAATGGTGGTCAACTCCGTGCAAGCTTTAGAGCACGGGCAGAGTTACCAAGAATGACATTTCTGAACACTGTATATTGGAGCTTTGTATAACAGAGTCATACAGTGTGCTTACTGCTTACCACTGAACTACAGTGCTTACCGTAGGTTTGATGAACAGAACGTAGAAGAGGTAGGTCAATACAACAAGAATACAGCACATAACGATCGGGATAGCGAGATACACATGGGATTGTTGAGGTCGCTCTGACAGCGAAATCTGGGGTACATGAGTGGTGTCAATACTTAGATATGACGGGATTGACGATGGTGTCAATGAGATGGATATTTGACAATGTGGTTGTTTTCAGTCGTATGTATTTTGATCTGATCAGTATTGTCGAAAACCTCGATGCTCTTAGTTCGCCCCATACTTGTTGCATCTTCTGGACTGGAACGACATCTGAAAGTAACAATGTGGTGTCAGGAGGGCAGTGATGTCAGAGAGTGGTGTCAAGGTTAAAGTGGTGTCTGAGAGTGGTGTCAGGGTGATAGTGGTGACTGGTGTGAGAGAGTATTGTCAGAGTGAAAGTGGTGTCAGGGTGGAAGTGGTGTCAGGAACTGTGGTGTCAATTGGTGACGTACTCGTAGTCGTCTGGCATAACACTGATCACAACCAGGAAGCCGTCTCTCAACCGTTCCATTCGCTTGTCGAGCCTGTTCACACTCACGAACGCTTGCCTGAGAGAGAGTGAAAATATAACCTTGGTTTACCCCCTCCCACACACACACACAC
>CAMPET010000011.1:395399-415340 GCA_946803715.1 Beroe ovata | reverse complement strand
CACACACACACACACATACACACCTCGTAAAAGTGAGCTCATGAACCCCTCTCTCCTCCATTGGACATTTCCCACTCCGCAATGACAGCTTGGCACATACATCGGCTCCCACACCTTCCTTTTGGTTTTGATCTGGCAAAACGATAATTTGAAGGGGTGTAGTACGATGAAGTTAACAAGTGAAATGATGCTTCGATATATGGTACTCTGATATTTGAAATGAGGGTGTACCACTGCCATAAGATGTCACAATGATAAGTACTGTGTTCGATTCAATGTGTTCCATTCAATGACTCGAAGTTCAGAGTCAATCGGAATCACTTAATGTGAAAGAAGTGGATAAGTTTCTCACTTATATATACCTCCTTTGAAGTGAGAAACAAGAATTCCCACTTCTTCAATGCTGTTGTCAGTCGGCCACTTGTACCGGAAAACAAGTGTTTCTGTCTCCAACACCTGCACAACACAGTCAATGGCAACTGGAGTGCGGTATTGGGAAAACAGATAGAGGAGAGCTATATTCAATATTTCACACTAAAATCAGTTTCATAACTCTGTCATTATCATCAGTTTCATATTGATGTACTCACGTTTGTAGGTCCGATTGACTTGCCCGGACTTAGATCAAGGTGTTCCACTGCTGACGCGTGGATATCAATTCTCGGCTCCTTCCCTGCAAAGCGTGACTAGGATATTTTATAGAGAATACAATCAAGTAGAGAATGATTAAATTCTGTCAAAAATACCATCACTCAGAGAGAGAGAGAGTGATATGTATACTCATTGGGCAGTCATTACTGCCTCCTTGGTACCTGAATACCGCCCGTCTGAAACCTCACACCCGGATACAACCTCACCACTTGACACCACATGTTATTATAGTGACAGTTGACACCACGTGTTACTATAGTGACACCACATGTTACTATAGTGACACCACATGTTACTATAGTGGGGTAGTGACACCACATGTTACTATAGTGACACCGCATGTTACTATAGTGACAGTTGACACCTCACTAGCAGACATTACCTGGGGCTGTGGCACCACCGCCATTGAGCACGATTTTGACATACTCCTCCAATGGAATGTCTTTTCCATTATCGTCCAAGTCCAACTCAAGAGGGCACAATTCTATTGTTTGCTCATGCAGGGCCCTGTGTCAGAAGTTACAGATTAATTAATTAATTAAGTAATTAATAAACATTGTTGCGAACACCGGAAGTTAACAGTATTTTGAATTGTTTATGAAAAACTGTCCGGAATCGTTGGGAACACTATATCTTCAAATTATACTGTTTGAAATATCTCGTTTACTACTCTCAATCAGACAAAACTATCACAATAACATCGTTATAACTTGATCATCGACGACACACCAAAATCGAGAAATAATATTACAGTAACAGTGAACTTAAAATACTACTACCAACACTCAACTGAAATTAAATATCTGAAACCACCTCTTACACCACTAACACAGAAACCACTACTATGTTGCTTCTTATCACATTTGAACAAGCCGTTTCAGAGAACTCATTTAAAACACGGGTAAATGACACGATTGCACATAACGCTGTCTATCATCCACGATCATCACCAAAAACGCCGTTACGAATATGGCAGCCGAGCTGAGGACGTGCCAAGCGTCATGCCCGTCAAACATATCCAGCACAACGCACGGTTTAGCACCTTCCCGGGAAATGGCAGGTGCTATTCCAGGTGAGATGCTGGTGTGGAAAATGAGGTGATAAAGAGCAAAGAACCAGAGGAGGAGAGAGAGGATGGCCAGAGAGGCGGACAGAGATGATATCGATTCCCGGTGATGGAGAACTTTCATAGCGAGGTAATGACCGAGGTAGAGGAGTAGGTTGAGTACAAAACATGGGATGAGGTATGTTTTGAAGTTGGGTGGTTGGTGGACACAGAACAGAATGGCGAAGAGGAAGTTGAGAAGGAATCCAACGAGGAGGCAGATCCGTTGGGTGGCTGGAATTTTGGAAAACTTGGCCCGGAGCATGGGCAATTGCTGGTAAACGAGGTACGGGTGTGGAGAGACGGAAAATGTTTCCAGGAGTATGAATTGGATCGGAACTGTGATCGTAAGGAGGACATGGATACCCCCGAAAATAACCCAGGTGACGATGGACTCGCGATGGATGGGCACACTCACAATACCGTGCATTCCGACAAAAAACACCGTCACGTAGATCGGGGTGAAGACTTGATGACGGACGTCAGGGTGTCGGTTCTGGTAAATCTTGTGACACGTGTACGAGACTGCAATCAGGAAGAAGATCTCGGCGAGAGACTCGACACTTTCGTTCGGACACACATGGTATGTGAACCCTATGAAACCTTGGAATATGAGGCAGTATGAAATGGCTCGCAGCATATCGTAATCGTGTTGAACTCCCATCACACTATCGGATACGTTCTGAAGTCTCGCTCGTCTGTGATGTGTGAAGACCAGGAGAAGTAGTGTGAAGCCCACAAAGACGTAGGAGAGACTGGTTACAGCTCGCCCGACATCAGGAAGATAACCCACGGGGAAACTGCACTCCATGTTGTATTGGCAAGAGTCCAACATCCCGTATTTGTGGTACTGGTCCATCCTATTAGACAGCACGTCTAGGAAAACTGGGAGTATGATGAGCGAGATTATGAGCGGTATGAAGTCGACCCGGGTGTGGGGCACTTCAAAACCGACAATCGTCATCGGCATGAGTTGGTCACTCAGTGATTCTAGTGTGGCTCGTCTATCGTCCGTGCCGTTAGCTTGTATTTGCGCGGGACTATTTGATTCTAATGTGTCTGATCGGTCTTTCTCCGAGTATCGACTCTCCCCCGACCTCTTGTCCTTCTCATTGCTGTACTTCAGATAGATGGACCCGAATATGAAGACTAACGAACATATCGGTATGATGAGAAGCGGCAGGAACATAAAGCCCACTGATTCATTGTGCTGGTGAATGTTCAACACGAAACTCTTTGTCCGACTCCGGCCCGTGGAATTGGCTGGCAACCCACACGGCTCATCGTCGATCTCCGAGAGCACGGAAACGTAGAAAACCTCGGGGTATTTATCCCGTGGCACCACAATAGCTGCTCGCCGTGTCATTGTCATGTGTAGACCATGGTCGTATTCCAGGATATTTTCCTTGTTCAGAGCACAGCTGGTGTTCCTGACGGCCACGGTGGCACACTGGCGAGTCGGTGATGTTATGTTCACCACCACAAACTGTATCGCACGATCCACTCCAGCCCATGAGAAGAAGAACCATTGATCCTCGTTTGGGGCCGCGCGCGCAGAGTGTATTTCACCTAGCGGTCGGAATGCATCCTGCGCTACCCTCACGTTAATCGTGATATTTGGATCGGAAAAGTTGGGATTATGCACGTGAATTGGTGGTTCCTGCGAGAGAATTGTGATGAGTAGTGTTTCCTCCCGGTTAACTTCCGATAGGTTGCGTGTGTTGCACATCTCACGGACAGTCGTTGTGTAGTTCATCCTGAGAATGAGCCGGGGTATAGCGCGGGAGGATAAAACCGGACAATTCACGTAATCGAACAGAGCAATTGAAATAAACACGGGAATCAAACACAAATCAAGAACATGGCAAGAAATTAGCAGCAAATACAACTGAATGAATCGATGGAGACTTGTTTGCATTTTCCTTGGAGGGCGAGCTCAGATTTTAGGGACTTGGGAAGGGCAATGAAGGAGCGTTTACACCACACTGGGTGGCCATTTAGCCCCCCCCTTCCCATCATATTTGGAGTACATCTTTATCACTACATGCAGCCTCTGCCCTACCTATATATAATCATTCGAATACCCCTCCCCTCGGCTTATTACGTATTTGAGAAATGGGACAATCCCGAAATAACAGCAGGGTCTACCTACTCGGGTATTTGCTCGAATGCTCGGCGTCTGCCTACAAACAAAGGGCAGTCACTGGTCTTGAAATCTACGAATATTGAAAATGAACGCGCGTGTGAAAAATATCAGCCTCCACAAAAATCCGGATCGGCGTTCGCGCCCTACGTCGCAATCCATATTTTGATCTATACCTGACAGCCATTCATAAAAAGGGTTGGAAATTTGCCAGAACCGCAGGGGACTCTACGAAAACCCATCGCATTTTTCAGAATCCAGCTTTCTAACCGGGGCAATCTCATGGAGAACTGGTGAAACTTGGGAATAAGGATTGGGGCAAGAGTTAGGTGGTAAATGAGCATCGGGATTATAGGGTATTTTAGGAATGGATATTAACCCGATATTAAGGGTTTATGAATGTAAGGTTTAGAGCTGCGACTCTAGTAAGAGGAAGCAGTCATACGGTGATTGCTCGATGCACGATGGACCTGATCCCCTGATAGAAAAGCGTGGGTAGCGTGTCAGTCTTCTGTGATACACTGTTATGGTAGGCCAGTGTATCGAAAGTTAAGGGTGATAAACGAACATTGAGTAGGTAGTGATTGCTAGAATTACTTTAATTTTGCAAGTATTACTGATAATAGAATGACTGTTCAGCTGTTCTAAGAATCATGTTTCTATATCCCTTCTATATTGAGGAATTTCATTTGGTCAGCAAAGAGGTGTATGGTTATGTGTGATCAGTGTGCTAAAAGCAGGTTTGAAAAACGTCTAGAACATACATTATGACAATATTCATGCTATATTCCAGTGTTTCTTATCTCTCACACCTGTTACACTAAACAGAAACCACTGCAATCTGATATTTCACATACAATGAATGTGTAACGTGAATAATTTGATGATAACATAAGTACTGTCCTTGACACCACTGTCTTTGACAAGAAATTCTAGAGTCCCAAAAGCACAACTTTATAATTCAATCGTGTGTACTGTGTCCGAGTGTGTGTGTGTGTGTGTGTGTGTGTGTGACTCTGTGTACCTTTTAGGTATAATTGCACAGTGCACTATCGCAATACAATATCATATCGCCGTAATCAAAGGTGTAGATAAGCCATTGTTTCTTTCTATTTCACTTAAATCATGTCACTGATCATCATCAGCTAAGTGCCGGCTTGGTCATGAATGGTGATAAGCCTTGTTTATTTTTGACAGTGAAAGCAATTTATGATATATCACCAATCTTTGCACGCTGCTAGCTGTAACAACCCCATGAACTCAACTAGATAGTAATTTTAATATTGTATTTCCTGCTTTGACAGTGAATGAATGGCGAATGACTATTCATCCTTGTCACGCCCGATTTAAGCTCAATCAAAACAGTGTCAACAACGTGGACCACGTTACGTGGTTATACAATGAAAGGCGCGATAGTGGGAGAGAATTCGGAAAGAAAGGAGCGATATATTGACAGCTGTGACCATCTCAGTTATCGCCTTAGTCAAACGTATGGCATACGTTTGATAATTACCACAAGATCACTACGTATATTAATGACACTTTACACTGTGACTCATTTAACAATAGATTGATTGAGGTATAGTCACTCTACTATTAGGTAGACATTTATTGAATGTTCACTGTAGAATGAGAGGGCTGGTTCTGGAACATGCGGATAAGATTGATTCATGCGCCCTACAGCGAAAGTCATTCATTTACTTCACCTCAGACACATACACACACATGGTACATCACATTCGAAATTATAATACTAAAACATCTCTTCGAAAAGACCCTACTATAGCTACAACAACATCTTTATTACTTGAGCAGGACACTTATTACAACATGTATGATTTGACACCAATAGTCAATACACTTACTCTATTTATTCAGTACACAAACCCTGGACATGAAATGGAGCTCACCCTAATTCTTTAGACGCTTTTCCTACAACTTTGAGTGGCAGTTCAAAGCCCACACTTTCTGTTGACTGCTGTATGTTGACAAGTACAGGCTGCTTAACTTTGCCAACAAGGCCGACTCTCACTCTGATTGTAGGTGTGTGCTGGGGAGGGCAATGAATGAGAGAGGAATCCAGAGAAAAAGTCGTGACTTGAATTAAAAATCGATAGCACATGAACAGTAGCTGGAAATAAGAACGATTGAAAAAAGCATTATTCAGCTTTACGTGCTTAGCTAACTTGGGTAAGCTAATTTGTGAAATCAAACTTACATTGGAGGCAGTGTAATTTGTGGTCACAACGTAAGTAATGTTGGGGTTGAGTACTGGATACTGATAAGTCTTCTTTCCAACATCAATTTTCTCAAACTTGTAAACTTGTCCTTGGAATGTCACATTCTTGTCCCGAACTGAGAGTACCCTTAATCAACCCTATATTCTAAACTCACTCAATTCAATTACTTAACTCACTGTACCTTACATAAGATTGAGTTAATAGAATGAGTTTAAATAATGCGAATAATAATCAAGCTCACCATAGGCATCTTCTAAGCACTTGGAATCCTTGCTTTGTTTCACATACTTGCTTTCCGTGTCATCACAGTAGACAAGGTCATAAGCTCCAGAAAATACATATCCCTTGTCACATCTCAGGTGTCCTGGTGCACTTCCATTCGCTGACTTGATCCAATTAACAGATCCGTGCTCCCAGGAGCTTTCAAATGCCTCACGGGAACACAATGATCGAACCCCTGTTTACAGTTTGAGCTATCATGTAATGATTAAATGATATTTATTCTGAACTGGAGATGGACAAGAAGGCAATAAACAGATATGAAAGGAAAGTCTGACCTGTACTCAAGGAGCCAATACATAGAGTCAATAACAACAGGCCCCAAGTCATTCTAGAGGGTAAAACTAATATTTTATTTACTGAAATTAAGATTCAACATCCAATGATGGGGGTAAAACTATACATAATGAAGACTCTAAGATATATCAATCACAAGGATAAAGGATTACTCTCTATGGAGACGATAAGTTTATATTTAATTATCCTCACTCAATTCACATTATGGAAATTCTCAACTTCACTGAAAGGATTTCATCCTTGACAATCATTAAACTTGGCAGCTTGACAAAGTAAAAGATGTATATTGATAAGCTGAAAACATAACCAAATACTGGGTTTGGATCATCTAATGGAAGGAATGCCATAAAAGAAGAAACTGCACAGTGAGCCGATGTAAGGCCCTCACTTATCAACTGCAATACGGATCATAATATCTGCAGGTAGCAAGAGAAACAGACGGCTTTTGACCCACCATTCCCCTCACTGCTAACATCTGCAAGGCTAAGCCATCCAAAACACCAAAATTTGGAGCTTAACAAATTAGAGGGACAGCAGAATTGGTGGTAAAAATCAATGGAAGGGGAGAAACCAAAAACTTCTACTTGAATAAATTGTATTGTACACATGAACTAATCTCAAAAATTACAGGCTGATTCCCAACAGGCAGGTTTATGATATCCTTTGCCAGTGAGCGGATTTCTCTTTACTTTTCAGAATTAGCAATTAGGAGCAAGTATTTCCAAGCATGAGTAGTAATATCGTCAGTCAACGACAACATGCAGAGAAAAATGAGCAATAGACAATTGCATTGCAATGTGCGCGCGTCCACGCAAATCGCAAACAAGAAGCATGCATAAGCTGTTCGAGCGTTTGCGCCCTGCACATCGCAATATCGAATCAAAAACGGGATTATCAATCATTGATGGTTGTCTGACGATAATATAAATCGCTGATCATGATGCAAGCCACTGAGAATAAGCTTGCGCCGCGCGCGCGGAACAAAACTTTCGACAAAGCTCAGTCTATAGCTTTATATTATTGATTGTACACAGGTTGCGCGCGACTCTGTTCTACTCAGTGAACTGAAAAGTTAACTGAAAAGTCGTAGAAACCACGGAGACGCGCAGCGCGCGCGGAGTATTTGGGTCACGCAGCGCGGGAGCATTATTGATCGACATTATAAATGTGCTTGTTTGGCGATGCCATGCCAGTTCGCTGATTTAAGCTCTAGCAGCTGTCTGAGAATAACACTATAGGCACCCCCGGAACTGGGGTGCGCGATATTTGGCGGTCGCGCGCGACGTATAAGTCTCATTTGCACGGATCGACTGAATTACGCGTCGCGCCGCGCATCTATAATATAAAGGAATAAGGCACTTATAGGAAATCGGTTTTTTGTGTACGAATAACTCGACCAAATGGAGTTGGAGGGTCGGGATTTTTTGCAAGGTGGTAGAAAAAAGGATTCCGCTTCTTACGATCATTCGATATTTTTGATTTAGGTCTTAGATTTTTCGTAATGGGCGTCGGAAGTTTTGGGAAGAGATGCAAAAATCAATTATAGGGTGTAGCAGAATTTGCATTTAACGCCGTTGCTACGCGATTAAGGAGTTGCACGTGCGAATTAAATGCGCGCGTATGGATGCGCTTCATTTCGTTGTTTATTTGTTTTGAAACGTTTCAAATTTCAATNCGCCAGCAAGGGTAGGGTGAAATCCTACAATGACAGATAACGATGCTGAGCGACGCGATTCACAACTTATTGTCAAACCATCAATTTGAAGGTTTTTGGCTATAAATGAAGTGTTGTTCAGCTCGATGATTACATTTACAATTCATACACCAATGCTTATTGATACGCTGTCAGATTATTTTATTATGAGACAAATATGGAACCTTTTATTATGCAGATGATAGTTTTCTTGATTAACAAACTCTTTAGCTGAGTGATATGGAGGTTGACGAAGGTCCAACATCATCAACTGCACCAGCAAAGTCTGATAAGAAGCGCTTTGAAGTTTGCCATTTGTTATGATTATAGAGTCATTAATATCTATCCTTGTATTATTATCTGGCATATGTTAATTCATATGATGCAGATGATTGAACATTGTGGACAATGAGACTTAATCAATTGATAGCTATATTACAGGTGAAGAAATGGAGTGCAGTGGCTCTTTGGGCCTGGGACATAGTAGTTGATAACTGTGCTATTTGTAGAAACCATATAATGGATCTTTGTATTGAGTGTCAAGCAAACCAAGCTAGTCATACCAGTGATGTAAGAATATTCAATCTCATTTACTCCAAATCTTCAGTTCAATTAATGATCCAAATTCTTATCCCATGTTTTGAAGCATTTCTCAATCAAAGTTTACACAGGAGTGCACAGTAGCATGGGGAGTTTGCAACCATGCTTTCCACTTCCACTGCATTTCAAGGTGGTTGAAAACTCGTCAAGTTTGCCCTTTGGACAACAGAGACTGGGAATTCCAGAAGTATGGTCGCTGAATTGTTGAGAAACATTGCCATAACTAACTGTATTTGTAGAACCTGGTCCTCAAGTGTCATTTCACTTTGATTGCTTTGCTGGACTCGATATGATATTCAAGAAGCTTTATCTTAACATGTTCCTGCAATTTAAATCACAGCAATTTGGGTCTATTATAAAATTGGAAAACAAGGATATCTATATTGAACATATATGATTGATTTTGTGGATAATTGGAAGATATACTTGGTGTTATGGGTTTCAAAGTAGTTGGGGTTTACCTGAGTTTATAATCAGTCTATTTTTCACTTTACCTGTTGGCTTCAATTACATTCACGTGTATTTATAGCTGTCAAAATGTGTATTGCAATCACACACAACCCTGAAGATGGTACAAACCTTGAAAATGATACATACCTTAATTTATAGAATGAGTAAAAGGATTGCTGAAAAAGAGCTAACTGATAGAAATTGGCAAGATGAGGATGAGCCGGAAGAGGTACTGATTGCCTAATCCTTAAATATGGATTGATCTATTTTAACAACCAGCTGATCCACAACCATTCTTCGAAATTTCAGGCTGGCGAATTTCAAAGAGCCTCCAAAGATATCATTGGGCAAAGAGTGTGAGTGACTGATAAATAGAATTTGAAAAATGAAGTACCATATTGATTTTTCCGACACTTTACAGCAATTCATAGATAACTCCACTTAACCTTTTCAGAATCAAGACTGCAAAACGCCGCCATGTTCCAACCTCAAATACAGAAGAGGTTAGTTGTTCAATAATCGTCTAAGATGCCATGCAAAACTTTCATACACCCGGCCCATTTGTCCATTATTTTGATCGGATTCTCCTTTCAAATAATTATTTCAGAAACCAAGCCTGTTTGCTGGATTTGGTGGCTTTGGAGGGAACACCAATGCTAATTTATCTGTGCAGCCTACCATCAGCTTTCCAAAGATAACAGACACAAATACAGACACCAAACCACTGTTTTCATTTCCTGCTAAAACCGAAACTAAGGCAGAAACAAATGGTAATAAGCCAGCAGCTTCTCCTACCCTGACCAGCACAGACATTTCGTCCATCCAGTCAATTGTAAATTCCGTTAAGAAAGACAATATTGTTTCTTCTAACCCCTTCCAAGAAAGTGAAACTCCAAAATCTAATGACAACATAACTGATGCTGTGTTTTTGAGGAAACTAAAAAAGCTCAATGAATCAGTAATAAAGTTTGCAACAGAGCACATTCAGAAAAACCCATTCGTTATTCTCACTAATGTCTTCAATGATTACGAGAATCATTTGAAAAGGTTACAGTCCGAGTCATCTGATAATCAGAAATCTGAAGCCCCAAAAATCAAATCTCCTGCAAAGGAATCTCAAGCTCCCGAAACCGTGAGCAAGCCAGAAACAAAACCATTTTCATTCGGAGGTTTGGCGACAGTTTCTAGCTCTCCCTTTGGAACTGCGTCCTCTGGTTTCAGTTTCAAACCCTCAGCTCCAACTGATGAGGGCACTTCTGGTATTAGTGGTGGGTTTTCCTTCAAACCTTCCACTCCTTCTGCTGGACCATCTCTGTTTGGGAAGCCTGTGGGGGACAATAAGTTCACAGGTATAATAGGAAGAATAGTGCTGATTGTGTGAAATGTGTGTTTAATTCCTCCCTTCACGAATCCCTAGACATATGAGCCTTGTTTCAAGGTTTCGGTGCTCTTGTTGGCAAGCCTAGCTCAGCTTCTGATCCCACGACATCACAAGCCGTAGATACTCCAGAATCTTCCCAGGAAGCCGATGATGAAAAGCCACCAGAACCAGAGAAGGTATTGCTAGAACTGAGAATACTATCAATAAACAGTTACCATATTACATTCGCTATCATGATAATATAACTCGTGTGATTCGTATGTCATCCAATATCCATCGAACATCATGAAACCACGAATCGTGAAATCTATGTACAGGTGGATCATGTGGAGAAAGATGCTCTGTACCACATCAAGTGTAAACTCTTTCTCAAGTCTGGCAGTGATTGGAATGAGAAGGGACTTGGAACAGCTAATCTGACCAGCTGTAACGGGAAGGTGTGAGCAATGAGTATTTTCCAAAAAAAGGTCGAAGACCGTCACATGTCTGAAGATCAGTTGAACAATGTTGGGATGACTTATGACGATGATCGCCCCACATGACTTCACAGGTGCAGTTACTGGTAAGGAATGATACAACCATGGGTACAGTGGTGCTGAACACTCTGCTCTATGAGAATATTCCTATTACCCGTAGTGGAAAGAACGGAATCATGATCGTTGTCACCAGTGCAGTAAGTTTTGATACCAGAAATAATAACACCCCTAGATTCATGCAGATACTAGATTGTTTAACTTTGTGATGATCCTACCTTATTAAAAGTCTTCTGAGTACCTATCTAGTAGCTACCTATATTTCGGTATGGACTGATTTTGTCTCACACTACTATAATACATCCTCTTATATAATATCCTCCTATATAATATCCTCCTATATAATATCCTCCTTTATAATAACCTTGTGTTTCAGGACATGAAATCAGAAACATACCTTTGTCGGGTAAACAAAGATAAAGTGGAGGAGTTTTATGAAAAACTTGTCGAGTACAAAAAGGGAGCACCCAGCGAAGATAGTTAGATTATTTTATCATCGGCCTCATGTAGAGAACTGTAATTTTTCTGACCATTTCTGATATTATTCAACAGGAAAGCTATAAAATTTTTAATTCCATCGTATTCTTTTCTGTTTCAGTCACAGACATATTTTATAAGTTATTTGATAGTTTTTAAAATTCATTATGTTGAACTTTTGTCCAAGAATCACTGAAAAAGTTCTGCTTTCTGACAATTTTGTGTGGTGTTTATTCATATCAGCACTTTGAATGTTGTGACAAACAAATGATCCTGTTTAGTGCAATGCAAGTACAGTATGCATTATGATTGAGGCTGTCTAAATGTGAAGTATAAAATATTTGACGCTATAAATAGAGACCGAACAACGAATAACATGGATACTTAATCAGTTTATATTTTCATGAAGGATAATGTAGCACTCTGAGACAACGAGCAGCTAGCATAACGTCATGACACAAATACTGACAAAGACTCACTTCACCAAGTGACAATTGTAGTGCTAAGATGGATGGCAGACCCACAACCCCTCCTCCCTTAGTCGAGTGTGGCTTCTGCGACGCTCAATTTGTGAATGAAATGCTCCGTATTCAGCATGTTCGGCAATACCATGATGAGTTCCTCAAGTTTTCCTGTCAAATTTGTGGGATTAAATGTGAGACACAGGCGAAGGTTACAAGCCACACTACAGCCAAGCACAAGAAGCCGCGGGAATACAAGGGTGATCTGAAGAAGCCTGGTAAGAAGTCATCGACTGTTCAAAACAGAGATGGTGTGGAGAAGGCGTGCCTTCGATATGCTCTGCACCATGGCCGACATAAGGCACAGCTCAAGTATGCTAAACTTCATCCAGAGCTGAAACTCGGCTGGAGAAAAATAAGCGAGCTTATGACTCAATACAAACATGATGATCGTTTCGAGAAGCACTACAGCTCCGCAATTCAGTCTAAAGTCAAGGCCCGCAACAAGCGGTCAGTGTCGAAAGCTGTCAGATTGATACCCAAGAGTGTTAAGAATGAATGTGCGAGGTATGGGGTGATTCATGGGGCAGATGAAGCCCAATGGGAATTCACTGTAAGGTTCCCCAGACATGTATTCCCCTACGCGAGTGTCAAGAAGTGGATTGACACTTTGAAATACCATCATTCTACAAGGAAGTACCCTGACGAATTCATTGCTGGGATGGATGAAGTCCTGGTTACTGCAGAGGGTCTAACGATCGGTGATTTCGAGGATAAGGTCAAAAACAAAGTAATACTTTTTAACGAGAACAAGGCTGGGGGTGAGGTTATTGATGAGAAGAATGCGGTTGCAGAATGGTTACACCAAATGAACTTGCAAATCAGAGACAGGGAAAGAGCCAGTAGGCCGAATCATTGCTCTTGTGGAAATGTATACAAAACAGAGGAAGAACTTAGAAAGCATAAGCCAAAATGTTGGGTCCCCGAAACCGAGGGAAGGACTCAGAGAGCTTGTCGGATCAATAAATCGGTTGCAAGTGAATGTGACAGTGTTTCTGAATCGGAGAGTGATATATCGGGTTCAGTTATTGATGAGGGAGGGACGTTTGAGTGTTCGGATTGCGACTACCGAAGTTCCCAACGTGCATCAATCAAGAAACATGCCCGGTTTTGCCCGAAAACAAAGTTATCTTCGAAAAATGGGGAAGATGAAATCGAAGACGTTGTCAAAGACGCTAAAAATTCCATAAAAACTGACATTTTGACCCTTAAGAACTGCAAGAGATGCCCCTTCAAACATGTCACTATTGAGGGTCTCCGAGAACACTACCGTGTGTCACACGACACGCACCTGTCAGGCGGTGGAAGGGAGGTGTCACTTCATTGTGACACCTGCAATGACACCTTCCTCACCTACGTAGGATTCCAGGAACATGTGTGTGGTGAACGTCAGACTAAAGTCATATATCAGAGGGTAAAACCAAGGGTTTCACCTGCTATCACCCTGGGTAGTGGTAGTATCATGTTGTTCATATGTCCTAGATGTGTATCAAGATTCGATACGATGCCGCTGTTGACAGAACACTATAATGCAAAGTTATGTACAAAAGTTGAGCTTTATGCTTGAACCCCCTTTTACACATGTGAATTATTCGACAGATGTTTTTATTTGAATACTGTAGGTAGAAGTTTGACATGGGATTTATCCCCCCGAAATTATTATAACAGTTTTTCGATTCATTTTTACTTAACTTTTGATATTATGATATTTAAATGCAAGAACAGGTATACTCAGTGACTTACCTTTGAATTATTTGCTGACCTTCATTGCTTCATGGACACTTTCCAATCGAAATTGATGAGGAAGCCCAAAACATTTTATCCAATTAATGAGTGATATGAGTGATGAGTGATTATGTGGCATTGTTGAGAGTGGTGAGACACGGTAAGTGCGTCTTGTACTTCCCTAAACCTTTAGACTTTTAGAATACCTGAGAACCAAACCCGAAAACAACACTTGTCATAGGGCATCATGGCAAAGTATGATTTGACCAATGTCCTATCCGAGTTCATGGATCTGCATCTCGTGTTTCCTTTGCTCGAGTTTCTGTCCACTAGAGATATCTACAGGAATGAGAGTCTGACTGAGTCAAAGTATCAGTTACTTCAGGTACACGTCATGCAACAAATGGTCACACACCTAGACATACAAACACACACACACACACACAATCACACCGCCAAACACACATACAAACACACATGCACACATACACACACAAACACACACAGACAGTACATATATACACACACACTACACAATACACACACACACACACTCACACTCACACATACACACACACACACACACACANACACACACACACACACAGTACACACTACACACAGTACATAAACACACACACAAACACACACACATACTATAGTAACTCTCAGTAACCCACCTCTCCAGAACACAAACATGGTGGACTTTACAATCGATGTGTTCCACTCTCTACACCCTGACGAGGAGCCCCCAGAGATGCTACATGAAAAGAGGAATGATGTTGTCCGACAGCTTACAACGCTCCAGGAGAAAAGTAACCATGTCATTGAGCTGTTCTCAAAGAAAGATGTGAGTTGGTAACAGCATCATGTTTTGTCATCCTTACGACACTTACATAATATGTTAACATGTCACCATGTTAAGTGCTAACATCATGTTAACATGGACCATGGTAACATCATATTGGCACCTTCTTTTGTGGTCACTGGTTTCTGTTAACATGTTGTTGACAGGTTTCCGAGATGGTTGAGAAGCATAGAGATAGCCAGCAGCTCTGGGATTATCTCACTGAGCACTATCAGTTTGACAGAGTCAAGCTGGATGACGTGTTCAAATACGGGAAATTCATGTGAGTATGACGTCATCAAAACATCATATTATGTCTGAATTGGTAAGGCTCCCTCAGCACATTTTTTCCTCCGTCCTTCTTATGCACCACCCTTTTCCCATCCCCCCTTGCGACTCTCAACCTCCCTTCACAGGTATGACGTTGGAAACTATGCCATTGCCAGCTCTAACCTTGACTTCTACCGAAACTTGGCCCCAGCCGACAGTAAATTCTACAGTAGTGCACAGTGGGGTAAATTAGCGAGTGAAATCTTGCAGGTGAGCACTGCTGAGAGAATTTAACCACCTCCTTTTCTGAACATTGATACGGAAAAAGTTGGAATGTTCGTTATGAAACGAAAACGAAAACCAATTGAAATTCAGATGTTTAAGAGCTAATAATACCTACCCACTGCGACAACCGATTATCGAATTAAAATGAAATTTTGGTTGTCCGAGTTTCTAATGATCCTTGAGCTACGGTAGTAGTTTCAAATGAATCGGTCCATCCGTTTTGGAGCTATCCTGAAATGCTCACTCAAATTGACCAGTAAAGAGTAGATAAGGGGTTATGTCGGCCCTTCAAGTTATTACAAATCATGAATCCTCTTGGCAGCAAAACTGGGAAGAGGCAATGGAAGAGTTGGAGAGGTTGAAGGACAACATCTCTGCCGCCCTTCATCTCAGTTACNGTCACACATGCACTCACTTTTTTGGTTCTAAGTTTTTGTAGATTAATCCGTCATCTATAGTTCCCTCGTCGCCGTGAGACGTTAGATGGCTTAGTGCCCTGCAGAGAAGGGGAGATGCAAGATAGTGACAAAAAGTATGGTAAAAATAGAATATTCGAGAGATTTCCCATACTAAGCAATCAATTTTTGTGAAGTATAGCTCTTGTCTTTGGTTGTAAAAACAAGATAGGTATGTTTTCCATGGAAAAACACACAGATATTTCGTAACAATGCACAGCAAATCACGAGAACTGACTTACAGACTATTAGTATAGCACTTCTCCTCGGTACTAAATACCCTCATGGTTGCCTGAGAAGAGACGGAAAAATAGAAAAAAAGAAGGAGAAAGAGAATGTTTCCTAATCTAGCATCAGCTTGCGATAGCGGTTATCTGCGGCGCTGTATTTGAAATGACAGGAAAAGACTTGCAAGTCTTTCTTAGCAATTCATCTCTATCTTGGCATACGGTGATGATTAGCACAAAAGTAGAATAACGCCTCATCTATGCCGACATGCAAATCGGAAAAAAAGAGAACAGAGAAAAAAAGACTACAGAGAAAAAGATAGTGTATTTTTACCGATGAATTCGTCTTTTTGGTGGTATTCCCGGACCCCCGACTTCCCTTTGAGGGGACAACACTGAGGAAAAGAGATGGAGTCTCCATGTTCACTTGGGAGAAGAGATTCTTCATGACCTCTTCTTGTAGGAGAACATTGAATAGAAATAGTCCTGGACCCTGGTATGATGTTGCTCATTATACCATATTTGGGCATATTGGTGCAGCCATGGCAACATAATCATGTTGACAAGACCAACCTGAAGTCCGAAGGTTATCAAGAACAGGTACTGGAATATCATGGGAGCGAAGCTTCCCTGAAGGACTCCAGGATGGATAAGCCAGGGCAATCCTTGGGTGAATGCCAACGCAAAACCAGCCTTTAGGACCTTCTGAAAGTGGAGGAGGATATGAACCACCACTTAAGTAAATTACTCAATTGGTGACACTCTAGTAAATTACTCAATTAGTGACACACAAATGGTCATTGGTCAAATGGCGGACACAACTGATCACTGATCAGCGACCACTAAGGTATCTAGCATGTAACACATCCCTCCGCCCAAAAATACCCCCAAAAAACCCCGAAATCCTCACCCGCTGCGAGTTCGCATCATCTCTCCTTCTCGAGTTTTCCAACACTCTCATAATCATGACGAAGAAGACAATGTTGAGTGCCATGAACACGTAGATGGGAAAGAGGATGAAGGAGTAGAGCCAGATTTCCTCGTACCAGCATTCGTCCTTCCGAATGTAGTGGAGTGGGTTGTCGTACTCCTGCCAGAGAGGAAAGATAAAAATACTCGCTCAAACTCATGGATTAAGGGGTATGACGGCCCTTAACTAGGCAACTGATAATCAAATTAACGAGAATTTTTGTTGGTCCGAGTTTCTAACAGTCCTTGACCTGTGATAGAAGTTTCAAGACAATAGCTCCATCCGTTTGGGAGCTATCCTCAAATGCTCGCTCAAACTAACATGTTTTGAACGGATAAGGGGCTATGTCGGCCCTTAACTTGGGAACCCATTATCAGATTAACGTGAAATTTTGGTTGTCCGAGTTTCTAATGTTCCTTGACCTGCGATAGAAGTTTCTAGACTATAGCTCAATACGTTTGGAAGCTATCCTCAAGTGCTCGCTCAAACTGACATGTTTTGGGTGGATAAGGGATTATGGCGGCCCTTAACTTGGGAACCGATTATCAGATTAACGTGAAATTTTGGTTGTCCGAGTTTCTAATGGTCCTTAAGCTTTGATAAAAGTTTCAAGACTATAGCTGAATCTGTTTGGGAGTTATTCTCAAATGCTCGCTCAAACTGACATGTTTTGGGTGGATTAGGAGCTATGGCGGCCCTTAACTTGGGAACTGATTATCAGATTAACGTGAAATTTTGGTTGTCCTAGTTTCTAATGTTCCTTGACCTGTGATAGAAATTTCAAGATTATAGCTCAATCCGTTTGGGAGCTTTCCTCAAATGCTCGCTCAATCTGACATTTTTGGAGCGGATAAGGGGCTATGTCGGCCCTTAACTTGGGAACCGATTGTCAGAATGACTTGAAATTTTGGTTGTCCGAGTTTTTAATGGTCCTTGACCTGTGATAGAAGTTTCAAGACTGTAGCTGAATCTGAAGAGGAGGTATCCTCAAATGCTCACTCACATTGAAATGTGAAGAACAGGTATGGGGAAAATTGAGGTGAAGAAATGAGAGAATTTTGCAGGACAATCGTTCTACATTTGCAGGATAGAAGTATGTTCTAGAAGTCTCTGTATCACTCACCGATCCGCTGTAACTGGTCTGAATGAGGTGGTCGACAAGCAGTGCCAGACTAGGAATCAATACTGGAACCCCGTAACTGAACAAGATACACTTCTTCACCAGGTTCTTGTCCTTTTTACCGAAACTCTTCACAGCATCAACAATCTGAAGTGGGGAATTCGTTTGAGGGGGTTTCCTTGAAAAATGTTCATGTCATTGTCACACGCTCAATCGGTCGCACAGAAATCTCAATATCCAGTTCGCGTCGCGCGCGAAAACATTTCCCTGAAGCGCGCGAGAAAGTACACTCGTTAAGCATCGGAACATGAGGTAGATTAATAAGCTGCCAGTTTCTGGTCAAAAACTGACAATAAATGGTTTGAGACATGTGTAAAACTGTCTTTAAGGGTGCCTGATAGTCTTAGAATGCCAGAGTATAAATGTATAGTGGCAGATTGGTGTAAAAATTATGGAGAAAAACAAACAGAAACATCCGTAATCTAGAGAAGTGTAGTTAGGTACCTGAGTTTTCACCATGAGGGTGCAGCAGCAAATCCAAGAAAAGTATGTCATGAGGAAGTAGTGAGCCAAGAATGCCACCACCTGGCATGT
The DNA here is from genome assembly GCA_946803715.1 of Beroe ovata. NCBI lineage: Eukaryota > Metazoa > Ctenophora > Nuda > Beroida > Beroidae > Beroe > Beroe ovata. The sequence continues at coordinate 396,477 of CAMPET010000011.1, read as the reverse complement.
CGTATTTTGGTAGGGCAACCCATCAAAATCTGGGAAAGGTAGAGAGGCTNAGTTTTAAACAGTGTTCACGACAGACATACCTGCTGCGGGCTACATAAAATGATAATCTGTAAAAACGAATGGGGATTTAAATTGAGAATAGCGATTGAACAATGATAAGGCGTTATGTCGGACCTTACTATGGGAACCGATTATCACATTGACATGAAATTTTGGTTGTCCGAGTTTCTAATGGTCCTTGAGCTATGATAGAAGCTTCAAGACTATAGTTCAATCTGTATAGGAGTTATCCTCAAATGCTCACTCAAACTTGCATGTTTTGAACGGATAAGGGTTATGGCGGCCCTTTACTTGGTAGCTGATTATCGGATTGACGTGAAATTTTGGGAGTCCGAGTTTCTAATAACCCGTGAGTTATGGTGAAAGTTTCAAGACTATAGGTTAATCCGTTTAGGAGCTATCCTCAAATACTAACTGAAACTGACCTCTTTGTGGATAAAGGGTAATGGCGGACCTTGACTTGGGAACCTATCGTCGGTCTTCAATACAAATACCATCGATTCCTGCGTCTTTTTGGACGCTGAATCGATTCTCGGCCGAATTGTAGCACTTTTTTCCTTGCCTGAGGTGCTGTCCGTCACGTGACTTCGAGACTCACATGTGAGACGAAAATGTAATTTTTGACCTATTTTTCGAAAAGTTAGCTCAATAATTCTTGCAGATTCGGATTCTACGTCAAAAAATAAGCCGGAAACACTTATTCTAACTTTATTTTCAGGTAAAATAATTTTTGGTGTCGGTGTGTCCCATTGATTTTCGTGTTTTTACACCTCTTGCTTCCCACGGGTTTGAAATCGTGATTTGGGCGTGGCTTTACGGCTCGTATGAATACTGATTGATCATAAAAAGGGCTGATACTTGTAGTCTGAGAGTAGGAGAGATGATTTGGTGAAAAATTAGCGCTCTAAGTGTCTGTTAAGTCTCCATTAGGGACCTCCAAAATCGGAGTATAAAAGTGTGGAGTCACTCACTTCCATTTCTACCGATACTGAGATCAGAAATTCGAGGAAAATTTTTT
>CAMPET010000011.1:378111-390275 GCA_946803715.1 Beroe ovata | reverse complement strand
TGTTTTGGGTCGTTAAGGGGTTATGTCGGCCGTTAACTAGGGAACCGATTATCAGGTTAACTTTAAATTTTGGTTGTCCGAGTTTCTAATGGTCCTTGAGCTATGATAGAAGTTGTAAGTTAATTGGTCGATCCGTTTGGGAGCTATCCTCAAATGCTCACTCAAACTGACCGATAAAGACTATAAGTCCCGTGACAGATAGCACCTCAGGGAAACGAGATATGGCTCCAATTCGGTCAGGAATCGATTCAGCGTCCAAAATCACATAGGAATCGATGGTATTTACATAAAATCGACCAAAAAAGTTTTCGTCGAATATCGGATCTCAGTATCGGTAGAAATGTAATCGATGATGCCCACACTTTTGTACGTCATTTTTGAAGGTCTTTAATGGAGGTCAAACAGGCACTTGGGACTCCAATTTCTCACCAAATCATCTCTCCTACTTTCATACTACCAGTAACAACTCTTTTCATGACCAAGTGAGATCCACACTTGCCGGAAAGCCACATCCAAATCACGATTTCAAACCCGTGGGAAGCTAAAGGTGCAAAAACACGAAAATCACTGGGACACACCGACACCAAAAATTATTCTACTTGAAAATATAGTGTGAATAAGTGTTTCTGGCTTATTTTTTGACGTAGAATCCGAATCTGGAAGAATTATTCAGCTATCTCTTCGACAAATAGGTCAAAAATTGCATTTTCGTTTCACATGTGAGACTCTAAGTCACGTGACAGATATCACGTCAGGGAAACGAGATAGGGCTACAATTCGGTCAGTAATCGATTCAGCGTCCGAAAATACGTAGGAATCGATGGTATTTTTATTGAAGACCGACAATTGGTTCCAATAACCCTTCATCCACCTGAAACATGTCAATTTAAGTTAGCATTTGAGGATAGCTCCAAATCGGATTATGCTATGGTATTCTATCTTACTTCAAGTACCTTAAGAAACTCGGGCAGCAAGAATTTCACGTCAATCTGATAATTGGTTTCCATGTTGAGGGCCGCCATAACCCCTTATCCACCCAAAACATGAAAGTTTAATTGAGGTTTTGAGGATAGCTATCATAGCTCAATTATAAAAGGCAGCCATGAAATTCGCAAAGGACCCATAAGATCTAGAAAGCGGTCATGAGATCCAATTGAGTATACTGAATAGTCACAAATATCTGCGATATAAGCTTGCACGTGTGATCTCATTTCATCGATTGAATCCATCGGTGATTGCACATGCTGAAACTTGTTAGGATGAATGAGATAAGTTTTCTCATCTTCATCTCATTTCAATATCCACCGTTTATCTTATAAATCTCATTCATCATTGCTTCCATTGGGAGCAACCGCTGGCCCCATTCTCAATTTGAAACATGAGTCATGCAAGTTTCTAGATAGATATTCCCAAATCGGACTATTTTATTTCAAGGTTAAACCGAGGCGGAAACGAAAGAGGAGTAGATCTGATAGACGGCCAGTGCAGGACGGTTCACAACTCTCCGCATCTGTTAGTCAAGGAGACACTCAGAGGTTACTATAATCTGTATCTAATTAATGCAGTCCCAGCAACAATCAAAGCAGCAGTCTTTGCTACAGTTTCATACCTTAGCAACAGTCTCTCTTATAATAACTGTCTACAAATTGTGTCCGTGNATGTTTGACGTCAATCGGTCGAACCGTTTGGGAGCTATCCTCAAATGCTCACTGAAATCAGCCTAATTTCGTGGATAAGAGGCCATGTCGGCCCATAACTCCGGAAGGGAGTATCGGATTGACTTGAAATTTGGGCTGTCCGAGTTTCTAATGGTCTTTGAGCTGTGGTACATGTTTGACGTCAATCGGTCGAACCGTTTGGGAGCTATCCTCAAATGCTCACTGAAATCAGCCTGATTTCGGTGTACAAATGGTCATGTCGGCCCATAACTTCGTAAGGGAGTATCGGATTATCATGAAATTAAGGCTGTCCGAGTTTCTAATGGTCCTTGAGCTGTTGTTCAATTTTCAAGTCAATCGGTCGAACCGTTTGGGAGCTATCCTCAAATGCTCACTTAAATTAGCCTGATTTCGGTGTATAAGGGGTTATGTCGGCCAATAACTTCGGAAGGGAGTATCGGATTAATATGAAATTTAGGCTGTCCGAGTTTCTAATGGTTCTTGAGCTGTGGTACAAGTTTCAAGTCAATCGGTCGATCTGTTTGGGAGCTATCCTCAAATGCTCACTCCATTCCTGAGTTCATTCCTGACCGCCATTTCAGGTGGATATCGAAACTTGTGTCAGAAGTGCATGTCTCCCTGGACAAGCTGCAGAAATCTTCAATCTACCAGCCGAGCAATTCCCAGGAACAATGGGATTCCACTTCCTTCGACAAAACGGAACTTTAGTCTCCCCCTCTCCCCCCCTCCCCTTGTGTATGCTAGGTTTTTAATTCAATATGTACGTTAATTTCAAGGGAATTTTGCGAAATTAGACACTAAATTAGTCACGGAAAAACTCGAATTTCAAAAGATACTCGAAAAATGTGCTTTTTCGCGAGATTCCTTGGAATTGCTCCCCCCCACCCTGAACCACCACAGTATGATATTATCCAGATGTTATCTATTGTTAGACATAATATTCCTATTTTGTGTTATGACCGCGCGCTTGCTTTGATTTCGAATTTTGTGTATATTATGCTGCGCGAGGCATCCGTATAGAGAGATGGATAGTTTATGATAGGTAAAATTCTTTCAGTGTTATAGGTGAATTGATGAAAAGAAAGGGTAAAATATCTTAATTTTTGATCGAGAAGATAAATGTTGATACAGTGGAATTCAATTGAGTCCCTTGCTATGCTAAACTTTGTAGTACACTGGATATAGACCTATGCATTGTCTGGAAGTGTCTCGTTTTATAGCATGCTCTTCGCATAGCTACACCAAAAATAATTTTTCTACGGGACTACATGATTCTCTCACTTTTTGGCACTCGCGCTGAATTTGACGTTTTTGTACTTATGTTAAATTATTTTCTTTTCTCTGTCTCCATCTCTTCCTTCTGATAACCGGCTTCTGATGTTATTGAGGTATTGTTGCGAGAGAACTTGTGTGATAAGCATTGTGTGATAAGTATTTGAAATATGATTAAATTTACCGTGGGTCAATCGTAAACTGTGGAAGAGGTGTCAATTATGCCCGGTCCTTAAATAACGATGGATCATAATAATCTATTACATGAACGGTCATTGGCGGTTTATATTTATGTTTTGTTGCTTGGATTTTATATGCAGTTGTGTGTGTGTGCTCTGAGTACCATGTGAGATGGCGCGATATTCTAGTCTGGTCACAGTGCCATTAATCATGATTTCATCAACTATGATATTAATGTCGGCACTAGCAGGATCATTGGTATGTTTCATTTAAAGGACATGTACTCACGTGTGTGTGTGTGTGTGTGTGCTTTAGGTTTGACTCGATTTGTGACTTTAACTTGTAGAAGTCAGCGTGTGTATGGGTGTTTTTAATTGTGATAGAATATATTGCCAAGTCAGATTTTACATTTCATCTTGAAGAATATGTATAGCTGGATATAACTTTAATTTTAGAGTAAACTGCTGTACAAATACATGATGTTGATAATACTAAAAACTTAATTGGAATATCCGCTTATGACTTGTTGAATATTCTCAATGTAACAGGGACATTGTGTCGTGCGCGCCGCGCACTGATATATGTGAAAATTTTCATCATGTGAAATTTGTTCATTGAATTAAAGCCAGCGCCTTGAACAATTGGAATTTGGAAAAATTGGAACTTTTGATAAAATACAGTCGATGGAAAGATCGATGATCGATAAAACAGTTAAAAAAATTTATAGTGCCGCGCCGCGCACAAGTTGTCATCGACTTCGGTAGAATAACTTTGCAATGGAATGAGCGCGCACAAGTACTGCGCGGCGCAAGCCTTAGTTTATGTATCAAAAGAATACAATACCTTTCTGTCACAGTTGTTTGGTTGGATGTTGTACACTAGTACACTCATTGTATACTTATTGTACTCAATACCATGTACTTTGCTGCTCCCAAACTTCTTGTTTCAGATGTTTCTTTGCAATTTGATAGCTCCTGTAACATTACCATGTTTTTGGCCACTTCTTGACTTCTAGATACTAAATACTTGTACTATTGCATCTGAAAATCTGACTTTCATCTTCAAGTTGGAATCCGTGCTGAGGGGTAGGAATCAGTTGAATCTACTGATTTTCGTAATTCATTGACCCATGCATGATTCTACTCCAGAGGTTTGATTCACCGTTGAAAGCAGTAATTGGCCGCTCTAATTGAAGCAAGAATCCCAAACAATCAGTTGCTTTGTTCCTCCTCTCTCCCTCTAGACACTCATCCGTGATTTGCACAATTTCTGAGAAACCCGCCCGTGATGATTTGCTTATCCTCACATTGTGTGTGTATCAGTTGATATTTCTTTGATATGAGTACCCAGCAATCAATGTGCCTCATTTTAGTACTGAATCCAGCATAATATGAACTCTATATTTAGGATCTATATCCGTACATAATATAAACTCTGCAGAATTTATCATGATCTATGTTATATTTTGTACCGTATATATCATAAGATCGACGGTCTCTTCATATATTTATAGATCACAGTCAACTGATTATCCATTATCATTGCTTCCAATTATGACAAAGAGGCTTGATCATGCCTATTTTGTTTATTGCATTGCTCAGAATATCGTGTAATGATGATTAGCATGCGCCGACAGCAGACTCCGTTGCCGTAATTTGGATATTTCTGTACGTGTGTGCTTGTGTCATGTGTGCGTGTATGTGTGTCATGTGTTCAGGTATGTCATGTGTTTGGTGGGTGTTCAGGTGCTGTCTGTCTGATTATTTACACACATTTTCATGTCCGTATCTCGCACAAACTCGTCCCTATTCGATGATTCGTGGGACGTGATATGAGACCCATCTGCCTTCCCAAATTTTACCGTCTTGCATACCATTACTTCAGTGTAACCCCTGCCCGATTTTGTACTGAAGTTACCATGCCTTGTAATACACAAATTTGGGGTCACAAATTTAGAGGGTTAATGACAGTTTAGAGTCCCCCTCACTGGGCCATGCCTCATTGCTCATTCGTTATGCATTCCTGATTGTTTTGCGGACTGGAAAGTGAATTCATTGGCGGTAACAGACTGTTACCCCATGAGTCATCACTGTTGCTAGCAGTAGCAGTACCTTGTTTGGTTTGCTCGTAGATTCTTGCTGTTCCAATCATTGATATTTCCTGTCTGATCTTGAATTGTCGCAAATGAACGATAATATGCCCTTTGAAATCAATTTGATCAGCGAACGATAATGTCAAATGAATTATTTATAGTCAAATTAAAAGCTGTCCCAGACAAACGCATCGCTCAAATCGTGTGATGTCTCAAATTTGCTGATTTTTTGTGTCTGTCAGTGTTTGGTGCTCCAGTTTATATAACTTCTGTATTTAACTAGAGTATTTAGCAGCAGTGTGATCGTTCAAGGATGCGTCGTTTGAATTTTCCCTGTGTTATGTGTCTCAGAATGATATAAAGACTATACAGAGATTTTATCGTTTGATCGGACATTTATAATAGCCGAGAGAGATGGATCATTTGCATGAACTTAGCGTCTCGCTTCGTCACACTTCCTTGTTGTTGATCACTCTTGTCTCTTTCCTGTTCATAATCACGACATAATCAAAATCTAGTAGTAGAGTGAAGGTTATGATGTCAATGGTGATTCAAGTAGGGAGAAGATAATAGAGAGAACAGACGGGGGTATTGTACTGCTTCTACCAAAGATAAGATCTCTCTGACATCGGTATCTCTGTGGATCATGACCACGGCACATAGTATAGTGGGGGTGAGATACGATGATCTCTCTTTGAGTCATGTGCCCACTGAGATATGATCCGACTTTACTAGATACTAGGAATTCCTTATCTCTCTTTGTGTTGATGACTCCCCTCCCCCTTTCATCTCTGCCGATTCACCATCTGGTGCACCCCGTCCCCTGATGTAATGAACCTGTCAAAGTATCACTCAAAAAACACTATTTATGTTTGAGTGTGGTCCCCAGTGCTATGTTTTCCCCCGTTCCCTCACTACATCACGTCTTGTGCTAGCTATATTACAGTACTTGTTCCGCCTATAACATTATATTCGATGTTATGAAGTTGAACTGTCTAAATTGTAAATAACTAAACAATCTAAATATAGCTGCCGTACTATTATAGCACAGTGAGTGCTGTCCATCCCATCCACAACATCCCCCTCTCTAATCACCATGCTAATTAGTCTCAGCTAATTAAGAGACTTATGAGCGTTGCTGGTTATGGGGTATTCTGCTAGCTATATTGTGGGGTATGATGTATGGGGTATGATGTGATGAGCTGCAAGTTCAATCACAATGACTCACGAACAAACATCCCCCCCAGTTCTTTGTTATACCGCTACCAAAACTGGAGTATAATAAAATGCCGAACAATTTCAATGAATCTCCCTAATAATATTTTATAACCCCAGATCCCTAATTGCTAATTAGGAACTAGGAATGACAAGGTTGTTTCACCCCTCTCCCTCCTAACATAAATTTGCATCCATGATAGAGTTGTGTCGACCAACTTAGCATCTGTATTGTAAATCATGAATTACACTTGCATCATACACTCGTATATTATACTATTAACTTTACTTATACTATTTACTTATTAGCATTATAATTCCCATATATTATTATAGGGGATACGTTGTATAATAGTATCATAGGAGGGAGTGGGGGATGCCAGAGATCAGAGTGCATGTGTACTATTGAATACGTGGTCGTTCTCTGTGCGTGTTTCTGCGGTATGATCGCATTTAGCTGCGAGTATCTTGGTCGTTTAGGGGTCTGCTAGGTCCTGCATGTGTAATACTGTAAAAGTTCGGCTGTCGCTGCATGTGTATTTTCCCCTGCATTGATAGTGACATATCCATGCATCTCACTTTAATCACACACATGGCCATGTGGTAGCGGATGAATACACTGATTGATTGACACACACGGCTAGCAATGTATAGTAGTAGTAGTAGTAAAACTTTTCCATTGCATGACGACACAATGTTGACATGGTATCACCCGCAATTTACCTCATGAGCTTTCTTTGATGGGATTCCTGCATAATTCTGTTTAAAGTTTCACCCAACAACAGCTTATCTGAAGGTATGATAAATTTTGTCTCCATGAAGGTTTAAAATTGGGATTTTGATTCGAGCACGCCCTAATTTCACCGATATGACCGAGTACCATTTTAGTGATCATCAGCAATTCTGTTGTTTCTTCCCATCATTACGAATTTAAATTTGCTGTAATTGACGTTTAATTATCGATGAGTCATCGATAAGTATCAATCAAAGTTTGTCTAATCAGTAGTCATATGGTAGGTACTAGCTAGTGGTATCTCTTGCGAAGTTGGTTCATTGTTCATTCTGCAGCGATGAGCGGTTATTCTTTTCAGATTCTTTTCAACTCTCAGGAATTCAAAAAATTATCTTTATTCTATGAACCTTATTCTACTTTTTACATATTTCTGTCTTCTATTTCAACACTTAGAATCTAGATAGGTACATGGTTCGTCAATTTCCCTCAATAAGTGCACAAATTCAGCATAGTTTTTGGTGTGACCCACTAAATTTGCCTTCCGCCTGTTTCCGGAGACAACTCCCTATCTATCGACGTAATCGATGTGGCGAGATTCTTGCGATATGTGTCCATTATTTTTCCATCCTGTGTCCAATGTGCACTACTGCATTCCTGATGTTGCACTCTCCATACACACATTTACCACAGCCCATTGCTCTTATGCCCTTATGCCCTGGTGTATGTATACTCGAGCGTGTGTTTGTCTGTTCGTGGATGCCAGTGTAGTTCGACTTATGACCGGTCTATCATGGAATCATACTTGTTTAGGTCTCCCAGACCAAATACTTCACCCAATATTATAGCATCGCCCATGTTATTCAAGGATTGAGAGAGTCATTTCTATCCTAGATTTGGTGAGAAAAACAGCCTCGAAGTACTTGTGTCAGGTGAGTGTTACAATTTCCATCTGCTCCTTCATCCGTGGAATTTCAGTCCCCCTATTTCTACTCTCGATTTGACCAATGATGTTGGTAAATATGTCCGTATCCCAGTTATAGAAAAACAGAGAGAGAATGGAGGGGAGGGGGAAGATGAGAGGGTATATCTGAGTATAACCCATATTTATATAACTGAGTATAACTGAATATAGCTGAGTATAACTGAGTATAACATAACCCATATATAACTGAGATTCATAGTCGAGGTGGTAGTACTACCGGGATATCAGTGATGTCATGCGTTAGACATACCCATAGTGGAGTTAACTGTGGGGAACATGATTCCTCAATATTGTTCATTTTCCCCCTCATGTCGGGGTATCAGTCTGTCATGTTCCTAGATAGCAGATATTTCGCCTTCATTCCAAGCATCATATTAAGTGATATTCACACTGATTTCAGTTGTTGTTTGTGTCAAATCATTACACTCTACTCAATGCAAGTATTTGTTCCGCTTGAAATCAAGCTGCTCCGTATTCTTCTTACTCATGTTTTTTCTTCTCACATCTCAAGCTCTGAGATACAAATTCAGCGCTCCCATAGTTTTGTGCAAATTACTCATCCGACCGCTTGTGTTCTTGGCAATGATCCGCTACGACACGGTTACCACTCCTCTTCCACTGCTACCACACAGTTACCACCCTACTTCCATCCTAACCACATCTTGACCTCCCCTCCATCTCCCTCTCCATTCCTTGCTACTAGTGCCAAGCAAATTTATATAATATCTCGTATAAATTTGTATATTTTCCTTCTTCTCCTACTACTACGTCTCAATTAGGTTTATTAATTAGACAAACTCGGCATGATTTCCTGGAAGAATGAGGAGGGGAGAGAGCAAATTCTGGCGGAATTTTTAATCGCTCGTTGCTGCTAATTAAATTCTACTTCACATATGACCATTCGTTTCCCCATGTCGTTGTTCTGCTTGTGGTTAATTTGGAATGATCAGCCTGGAGAGGAGGAGAGTTGTTGTGCTCAGACGCGACGGTTTTGAAGATGGTGTGTGTGGTGTCAGCGAGTAAGTGTGGTGTCAGTGTGTAAGTGTGGTGTCAGTGTGTAAGTGTGTAAGTGTGTGTATCAGTACTAAAAGAGGAATGTATCTACTATATATCACTTCAACCCCTCACACACACTTGAGTCTAGACAGTCGTATAATAAGACCACCACTTCTGATGTTTTTTATATCCGTGAATAGACCTTGACTGTTTGATTATGATTGGATAGCTGTGTTACAGTCATGATCAGTAGATACTTCATGCGGCTCAGTTTTATTTGGCGAGGTTCATAGCACCCATAAACTAGTCTGTTTAATTGGGGCCCACAAGAGACCGTCTCCTTTATATATTCTGGAAGAAAGTTCAGCACTTCAGCAATCAGCAGGCTTTATCCTATGCAAATTTGAGGAGGTTTTAAAAATATCCCCACGTTCCTACAGCTACAGACACAGTGTTATAGAGCTATTTTCTAGCACTTTTTCTAATGGAGAGGTTGTGTGACTCAACAATTGCGCGTTGAAATGTTTCACTATTTTATATCAGAACACTATGGCTTTGTCAGGTTTTCATTTGTTTTGTAATAACGGTGTATTGCTACCACTCCCGTATAATAGTGCTATAGTGGCTTCCATGTCACCATTTTCATTGTCGACTCTTATTCTTGACACCACTACCGCCCTTGACACCACTTCCTCTCTTGACACCACTTCAATCTCACTCGAAGCTTTCTCCAGCTGCCTTATTGTTGACACCACTTTCAAGGGATAATCTACCTTGACAGCACTTTTTACAGCACTCTTTTACCTAACTCAATAAGTTTTTATAGCGATCAATGATCATGTCCCGCGGCATTTTTTGCAATTTGTCAGATCTTCCCTTCTCCTCATCTTTCCTTCTCCTGTGTATCTGTCCCCGCCCTTTGCACTTGGCGTTGTGCTGTCTCGTGCGAATAAGGGGGAATCAATCGACTAACGAACTCGCACGTCACATATACCTACCGACAATATTCACAGCTCCACCATGATTTGACATCATGTACTAATCTCATGTAATTTGACATTTAAGCGTCAGCTTCTCGATTATCATTCCATACTCCGATTACTACATACTCAGAATAGATAACGGCCGATCGTACTTTCAGCCGCACTTGCCGTCGCCGACAGTCCGAAATCGCCCATGGCGGAAATACACTAGTCGAATAGTAGATTGTGTTAGATTGTTAGATATCGATCTTAAACCACGCCCTGGAATAGAGATACTTATGGTTAATATTCATGACTTGAATTCAGTCACTTGATACACAGATTGGGGATATCAATGTTATCGTGAGTTTGGATCCCTGGATCAAATTATGACCTAGTTATAATCGCTGTATGATATGTCTGATGATTATCCCCTAGTTTAGTCTTGTATGTGTGTGTGTCTGTGTGTGTGTCTGTGTGGTTGGACACGTTTACAATTATCAACTTGGATAATCGCGGTTTGTTATTGTCATACAATTCCAATATGGCAATCAGGTTGTTGAGATGTTATTAAAATTTAGTTGTGATGTTAGGTGAGCCGTTATCCAATCTACGATGTTACTCAAACGGAGCAAACTCAAACAAGGTCGTTTCTCAAGCGCGGTTGTTATTCTGACCAAGTTGTTATTTAGTTTGAGTTGTTATCCGCGATGTTGTTAGGGCAGGAAACATGTTAGAGTTGGTAATTTATCATCTCTAATCAGATCCAGTTACTACCATCAGCAATATAATAATCAGCTCATTATATACGCGAACTTGTTTACTATTATAGTCGATAGGAGATGTAATCGATAGATTTAAATGTGAGGTCAAGCAAAGGATGTTTTGTAATTTGACTTTGTTTATCTTCCATGTTTGTAAATATGTTTAGATGTTCAACTAATTAAAGATGTGTAGATGTTCAACTAATTATCGTATCCAATGGTACAATCAAAACGTCGAAAAAGCATGATCGCAACCCATTGGAGAATGTAAATTAGGCTCCAGAACCTATATTTTGTTGATAATTCCCCAATTCTTCTATATCCGACAGAATGTCTGAAACGAGATAGCAATATATATATACCACTCCGTCTCTGTTGCGTAGTTTCGCGTCTGTTTGCCGTGAGCGTATAATCACAGTAAACGAGTAAAACGAAGTTTTGCCTGATAATTGCTTCCAATTATACCGAACATTTTTGAATTTCGGTCTGAAAGCATCTCCGTGAGATGCAAGTCGATTTATATTTGTCCTGGAATATACGTAGTTACTGGGAGACCTTTTCAGTTTTCTCACAAGTGTGAGAGATGTGTGTCTCTACGCGTCGGCTATGAATTCCTTTCTGTGACGTATGACCCCACATGATACCGATATCGTGACGAAACTTACTTCGTGTTTTTTATCACTTTTTCAGGCGCCTGCGTGATATCACGTATACACAGCGTCTAGATGCATCGCCTAGACTGTGTTTTACTGTCGCCGGCTTCTTTTCATCAAATCACCGCGATTCTTTTTACGAGACTACGTGATTTCTTACTTTCCCGATTCTTTTTTCCAGTGTGGGTACTCGACTCTCTTTCGCTGGACGATTCCTCCCCTTTCCCATTTTGTCTGGAGTATGGTTATGAAACCATTGGCTGGAGTGGGGAATCGAGTGCGTTTCCGTTTACTCTGAGTAGTGTATAACGCAAGCTTGACCAAGCATGCCGTCTTGAAATATTATTGAGTCAGTGGTTTTTGTTACTACCAGTTGCAATCTGTGATTTAATTCTCAACATTTCGGATTGGGCAGCCAGAACTTTTCAAATCTTCCGATAGTTTTCCCCAATCTTTCCTTCTCAGCAATGTATTGACAAGCGATCAATCTCACACATACCATGATTCAGGTGAACATACTCATAATTCATGAATATACATTAGACATTCTGATCCCCCCTCTCTTAACCCTGTTCATTCGCCTTCTCTCCTCGACTGAGAATATGGTTCTAGACGAGCTGTCATTGTGTGTGTGTG
>CAMPET010000011.1:364888-378103 GCA_946803715.1 Beroe ovata | reverse complement strand
TGTGTGTGTCTGTGTGTGTCTGTGCATTGTTCTGTCTATGATATCGGCTATATCATGGTGTTATATACTTAGTAGGGAGAGGGGGAAAATCAGTGGACAATGATCTCTCCTGAAGCCGGCTTTATGATATCTTGTCTGCGTGTGAGGGAGAGAGGTCATTGTGTGTGTGTGTGTGCGTGTGCGTATGTGCGTGTATTGTGAACCGTGCCTCGAATCAATGAATCATACTGAGCGTAGGAATAGAAGGGTGCGTGAGCTTTGATGATAAATCTATGGCCTATCCGTTCTGATTCATGCTTTGAAAGCGTCTGAATTGAGGTGAAACTTCCCATATTGTCAGTCCGTTTCAGCGTTGTCTTCTTCCCAGATGTCGAGCACCATCAGATGTAAAGTGCAGCTCCAAGCATGAATGATTCATGTGGCAATCATGGTATTGATCATGGTGTCGATCATGATCCTATTGAACGGTTATCGCCTCCCCTTCCCCTGAAGTTGTAATAGTGTCAACGGTACAATTGTAGTGGTGCAGCAATCAGTAAGGTCACGTGATGATGTGATCTCTCATATCACTTGGTGATGGGTGGTCTGGGTGAGTTTAATTAATAACAGACACACATACCCACACACAGACAAACAAACACAGACACAAACAAACACTCAGACATACAAACTCAGTTTCATTTGGGCACTATATATGAGTGTGGTGGGTAATTAATGACCCTGCAACAGCGCGCATGATGTAGTAGTAGTAGTAGAAAGGGGCTCACACCATCTCATATATAACGTCCCCTGTTGTTGAGTGTTGTAGCTCATTAATAACGTTGTGCACGTGATCCCGTCTAACACGTGATGCAGTCACCAGGACACGTTTGTGGTGGTATATTTTCACGTATTTCATAGGACACACAGCTTGCTTTCATCTCGCTCTTTCGCCACCGCGAGTTTCATGATAATTGATTGACGATCTTTTAAAATATGTTTTAACACACATGTAACAGCCATGTTGGGGGAAAACATATTTAATTAAAACCTCCACCATCGATCTGATGAATCTCGCCTTTTCTCTCAGATTTACTGTGGGATAAAGTCCTCTATAGACATTGGAGTCCTCGTTTTCACGTCCAGACTCTGGGCTTGCCTGGTGAAACACACTGCATCGATCGTTTCCGATTCTCACTCAGCTGATATAGCATAATAGTGTTTCAGTTAAGACGCCTAATTACTGCTCAGATCAGCTAGATAATGAGCCCAATTATCCAATTACACAATAGTGCGAAGAACTACCAAGAGTCATGTGTTAGTGTGACGTAGTCGTGTAAATTTCGAGACACCAAGATTCACATTATTCATAACAAACAAGTGCGCACCAACTTTTGTTATAATTTAGATTTATATTAGTTAACCCTCGCTCTTATCATAAAGCAGCCTCTTTCAGACATTTAATTGTCATTTTTGTTGGAGTTTATTAACCCCTTTCTTCAACAAAATCAAACAAAATCGTTCTTTAAAGCGAGATTACATGATATCACCCAAGTTTTGAGTGTGATTTTGTCCCGCGCGCGGCACACCTGCATCTCCCACGAGCAACTTATCGTCTCCTAGCAACACAGCAACATAATTCCACCTCTCGTAGCAACATCGGATCGGAGCGTGTTATGTGTGGTGGAGATGTCCTAATTTCTGCCCAAATTGCCGCATGTAACCGAGACTTCTGCCCGATTACCAAGACAAAAAGTCACGGTATTTGGTCAAGCGCAGTATTTGTAAGCGCAATTGTAAAGTATTTAGATATTTGCGTGTGTACACACTGAGTCATATAATTCCCATATTGGTGCCAGTCCATGCTATTATCGGATGGGGGTTGAAATACTATGCTATGAGTTGAAATTTTTGTCGTTATAATGAACTATAAACTGTTCATGACACTATTCATGCCCTCGTTTATCATATTGTGATCGTAGCATAGGAACTATTCAACCCAAAAGTGCAATAATTCTGCGCCACATACACACATACACAGACAGACACAGACAGACACACAGACATACACACAGACATACACACACACACACACTTCATATCCTATTATATTTGACACAAATTATTGCTTCGATCATATTTTTCGTGTGCCGAAACATATTATGACCATTTCGCGTGTGTTCTATATTGCTTCGTCGTCGTAAATCATTCGTGCAACACATTACATGGCATTTGAGTCACATTATAACTTCGTTGCCGAATGCCGAACTTCGTTGCCGAATGTAGAATGAAGATTTTCAATTTCTCGGATCGGCACATGAGATTCTTCTGCAGGTAACATTTTTCAGTCAGTTTCAAAGTCGAACTATAATCTGCTTCAATTCGGTACTTATTAATAGACTTGTCGATCTACTATAGCATGTTTTGTTAACTTTGTGAGCTAAAGTCCATCAAGCCGGAATATATTTGATACTAATAATGTTTGAGCGGTAAAGCATAAAGACCACTTCCATCTCTCCTCCGTCCTTCACGGTTTTGTACGAATCAGTTTCAATGTTGAATAAAACATTCTCCTTAGACTTTATACTTTTATGATTTATGTATGCTTTTAACATGTAATTTAAAATCGATTAATATATATTTAGGGGGGGATACAAAGTAGCATGGTTCACCATTAAAAACTCTTTATACTTGTTGTTGTTGTTGAGTCAGAGAAGAAGCTGTGTTTAGATATTCTTGTGTGCGATCCCCCCCCAAGTCTTGGTGTTGTGGACTACCTATATCGTCTGTTTTGTCTGTTTCTGGAAGAACCTATCTGTTACCTTGGGTAGTCTTATCATTTTATAGTGCCATGAAAACTAATTCCGCCTAGGATTTAAGAGTTGCATTAGACTTGTATTTCGTACACATTCCGCCTTTGATCTCGACAATCCATCCCATCGACAATCCATCCCATCGACAATCGACAATCATCTTGCGAACACCATCTTGCGAGCGCTATCAATTGATGATAGTTATAATGAAGCTGGTATCACATGGTTCGTTTATGATCTGACATATTCATGATCTGACATATAATGATTCATAAATGATCTGTCATAATCCGAGCAGATGCACATTGCACCATCACCACCAGTTTATATGACTTGTGACAAGTATTAAATTCAAATTATCACCCCCCCCCCTATATGTCATTGTAAGGGGGGTGGGGGGTGTGTTATTGGGGAAGTGTGTTGAGGTTAAGTATGAGTCGTAGTGCAATTCCATCTGTCATGGAAGACGTCTGGGGGTAGATTTGAGTTGTACAAAATGTATACTATAATTGTACATTGTACACAATTTGGTCTATATTTTGTACCTTGACTAACATATTAAACTTTGTATCAAGTTCGAAACCTGGTAGTACAATCAATAAAAGTACATTAGTACGATTAGTTATTGCATCATTAGCTGGCAGTATGATAGGATACGTACATCATTTTTGTGCAACTTGAAACTCTGCTTTTCAAAGTTATTGCTGTGCTTTCCTACCTTGTTTGGTAACGAAATATACTAAGTACTTAGAGTCTTTCTACGCTCTATATTGTTTGCCAATACTGTCCATTTACTAATGTACCCAGACCTTATCCACCTACTTTGAGTATTTGAGGCCTTGAGGGTTTAGTGTTTTTGAGAGGTCGCAGAATACTTCTAGGAATATAATAAAGTTTCAAAATCCGAGAAATCTTTGTCACGTGACAATTTGAGCGAAATAATTCCATTATTTTATTTTGCTGCTACGACGACGATCGCTTATTATTAATTTGATGGACTATTATATTCACTTTTTCTCTTTTCTCCTTTTCTCGACACAATTGCTCAGTCACGTGACTTTTCCCCTACTATCCAATCAATTAAATGATGTCTTTGTTTCAACATCGCTCGCTTCCAATAGATTATGCCAAAAAAGTGGGTGACACGTTACACACACACACGCTTCGTTTCATGTGTTCGCCAGGTCTAGGTAAGGTAGGTACTTATAATCAAAATTATCTGTAATCTATGTCGTTGAAAGTCAGTAGTGATGTCATGCTGATTTTTATACTCTCATGATGATTTGTTCGACTTCCTACCACCCAAGATGCCTATTCTGTAGGTGGTAGTTACGTGATTTCATATTTCTGCTTTCATCGCTAACGATAATTGATACAGATGATTTCACTTAGGTATAAAAATATGACACAATACGTCACTACTTGCTTTTTCTAATGACATCAACATGACGTCATTATTATGAGATCAATATAATGAGGGACACGGCTGGACAGTAGGTATCCCCTAATGGATCTTCTTCTATAGTACATTCTTACATTAACACCCAGATTTCCTTGGATATATATCGTGTACTTGTACTTGTGTGTGTGTGTGTGTACCACTCACTAACGTGTCGTATGTCACGTGTTCTTGTTGTGTCACGTGTTCTTGTTGTGTCACGTGGTGACTCAGCGCGGTATTCACCTCGTGGGGGTTCTGTGACAGAGTCCCCCCTGTCCATTCTGTCTCCCACCCCCTCATACAAGTTCCATATCGCGAATCTCGCTGACTTTCGACCTATCTATTTCCTGCAGTTGAAGTTTCTGTCTTGTGTCAGTTGCTTCTTATCATCGAGCATTCGAGCGTTGTCAGTTGACGATATTCGAAAACGTGATCAGCCCAAGAACGTGAGATCTGTCAAGATCTGAGCTACGGTAATAATCTTGAAACCACAATCGCATGAAGTGACACATTTTATCAAGGAGCGCAGTAGGTAGTAGTGCATATATTATGAAGGAGCAGAAGGTTTAGCTGCGAACTGGTGTAGCTGTCATAGAGCAATAATAGGTATACCTAGTGGGCGCGAGCGGTACACTAATCAATTATTATCTGTCACAGCTGAAATTGCTTTCGGATTCTTCTGGAAGTAGAGGTATAATTGTGTAGTAGTATAGATATCTGTGTGTGTGTGTGTGTGCGTTTGAGTGTGGGGAGAGTGAAGCTTTGATATTCAACCGATGTTCATCTCATTGATTTTGTGCATTGTTTTTGGAGCTGACCCTCTCGAAATCCGTCTTGTGAGTATTTTTCTCCTCGCATTCATCAGTGTCACCCGTGTGATGATTAGTTAGTATCACTTATTAGTAGTCATTATCAATTAGTAGGTAGTCGCTATCAATCAGTAGTCATAACCAATTATTAGTCAATACCAATTAGTAGTCACTATCAATTAGTAGTCATTATCAATTAGCAGTCATTATCAATTAGTAGTCATTACCAATTAGTAGTCATTACCAATTAGTAGTCATTACCAATTAGTAGTCATTATCAATTAGTAGTCATTACCAATTAGTAGTCATTACCAATCACTGGTCATCAGCAGTGGAGATCAAGACGTGTTACCCTCACTCCCTCCTTCCTGTCTTCTTGTATAGCTTCTAAATCTAAATTCTCATTATAATAAACTGTCGAGTGATGAATCTCATTGATGTAAAACCCCCTGTCCCCACTCCCTAACATATGGATTATGGGGGGGGGGGGNCCTATGATTATTATAGAGGAGAGAGAGATTCACAGGTCTTTACCCACTGTCATCAGAGTGATTTCCTGTCATGATAGCATCCCTTTGTTTGCGATGGTCCGATATAATTCCCTTTGATTTTTAGATTATTCAGCTGCGGATTATTTGCTGTTGTTCATTTAGAACTATTCTATATTATCATGATCGCGAAGTCGGCAGATTGAACTCATTGCATTCGTTTCACTTCTCAAAGTTGACTGTTCCACGTTTTATCAGTCAAGTATTGTGTTCAATAGGACTTCCTTCCCCGTACCCCAAACTCACCTCTTCACCTCATCACATGTCTCTCTGTAGGGGCTGTGTGTTGACAGTATGGTTGAGGCATGGAGAATGTTGCTTGTGTTGCTGGTATTGTTGCTACACAGCATTCTCACACAGAACAGTGAACCCGTTACCATGCTCAACAAACATTCATCCAACAAACCTAGCATCAACCGTGAGTTTGCTTCTTCACTTCTTCAAAACAGGTCAATGGTTTCAATTCAAAATCTGTTTCCAAAACGTCTGACTCCCCAGACTTAACCCCATTTCTTCCCCATCTCCCAACATTGGCGATCGGAAACTTTGCGATCCCCTCACCACCCTTCGTCTTACCCTCACCCCCCACACCACCTCTCACCCCCCCCTCACCTCCTCCTCCTCCCCCCTCTGTTTACAGCTCTGCGAGCACTCAAGTTAGCACGGCACCCCGTGGACAGCGTAGTCGAGAGAGGAGACNTTGTTTGCGATGGTCCGATATAATTCCCTTTGATTTTTAGATTACTCAGCTGCAGATAATTTGCTGTTATTCATTTAGAACTATTCTATATTATCATGACCGCGAAGATTGAACTCATTGCATCTCAAAGTTAACTGTTCCACGTTTTATCAGTCAAGTATTGTGTTCAATAGCACTTCCTTCCCTGTACCCCGAACTTACCTTTTATCAGTCAAGTTTTGTGTTCAATACTTCCCTCATTGAGATTCAAACCATTTCCTCTTCACCTCATCACATATCTCTCTGTAGGGGCTGTGTGTTGGCAGTATGGCATGGAGAATGTTGCTCGCGGTGCTGGTATTGTTGCTACACACCACTCTCACACAGAACAGTGAACCCGTTACCATGCTCAACAACCATTCATCCAACAAACCCAGCATCAACCGTGAGTTTGCTTCTCCACCTCTTTATAATAGGTCCATAGTTTTGGTCATTTGGTTTTATCCAGGATTCAAAATCTGTTTCCCCAGACTTCACCCCATTTCTCCCCCTTCTCCCCATCTACTACAAGCACCCTCCTCCAACATTCACGATCGGAAACTTTGCCCAATCTACGATCCCCTAACCACCCTTCGTCTTACCCCTCCTCCCTCACCACCCCCTCCCCCTCCCCACACCACCTCCTCCTCACCCCACCCCCTTTGTTCACAGCTCTGCGAGCACTCAAGTTAGCACGTCACCCCGTGGACAGCGTAGTCGAGAGAGGAGACACGTTCACCATGCACTGTACCGTGGCGGAACGGCTTGTCCCGGCTGCATACCTGTACTCCTGGTATAGGTTCGACGATCTATCGGATAACATACAATTCGTGAGTGGAGTGGGGTGTGGGGTCCAGGGGGAGGGGGGTTATCATCGTGTGGTGTGTATCATGACGTGGGGGGAAGGAATTCAACCCACGGTTTTAACATGCCGTACAGCAAGGAACTCCACCGTGTTCGCCAGGCTAGGCACATAACCACTCTGTCTTGACCAAAGTTGATTTTACGTGCCCATAGTAGGGAGTATGAAATGTCATGACGTCACACCCTCTCTCCAAAGGACGAGCTGAGTCGATTACCAGACGAGGACAGGCCTGAACTCGTGCTGTACAGTGTGAATGGCGCTCACGCTGGTTACTACGTATGTAACGTTACCATGGTAACCGATGGCGTGTCTTATACTCTCCTTAGTGATAGTGGTAAACTAACGGTGAGTATCTGAATCGATTTCTGATCGAATTTTGGGCCTATCTTGCTTCCCTGAGGTGTTATCTGTAAGTCAACATCGAGGTATACATCTGAAATTCAATTGAATTTTTCACCGATTTGTGAGTGATTTAGCTCAAAAATTCCTTCAAATTCGGATTCTACGGCCAAAAATAGGCCGGAAACACTTTACTTTTTTATGTTTGTCGAGAAAAAATTTTTGCGCAAAAGTGTGTCCCATTGATTTTCGTGTTTTGTATGTACTGCTCTCCACGGGTTTGAAAACGTGATTTGGGCGTGGCTCCACAGCGAGCATGAAGTCTGGTTGATCATGAAAAGGGTTCATATTTGTAGTATGATAGTAGGAGAGATGGTTTGGTGCAAAAAAGGCACCATGAGTGCCAGTTAAGTCTGCGTAACAGACCCTCAAAATCGAAGCAACAAAGTGTGAGATTCATTCACTAAATTTTCGTCCTAACCTACGACACGAAATACGAAAAAAAAATTTCTGCCAATTTTCATGAAAGTACCAACATTTCCTACGTAAACCTGGACGCTGAATCGATTTCTGATCGAATTTTGGGCCTATCTTGCTTCCCTGAGTTGTTATCTGTAAGTCAACATCGAGGTATACATCTGAAGTTCAATTGAATTTTTCACCAATTTGTGAGTGATTTAGCTCTAAAATTCCTTCAAATTTGGATTCTACGGCCAAAAATAGGCCGGAAACACTTTACTTTGTTATGTTTCCCGCGAAAAAAATTTTGCGCAAAAGTGTGTCCCATTGATTTTCGTGTTTTGTAGGTTCTTGTTCCCACGGGTTTGAAAACGTGATTTGGGCGTGGCTCCACAGCGAGCATGAAGTCTGGTTGATCATGATAAGGGTTCATATTTGTAGTATGAGAGTAGGAGAGATGGTTTGGTGCAAAAAAGCATCATGAGTGCCGGTTAAGTCTCCGTAACAGACCCTCAAAATCGAAGCAGCAAAGTGTGAGATTCATTCACAAAATATTCGTCCTTACCTACGACACAAAATACGAAAAACTTTTTTCTGCCAATTTTCATGCAAATACCATCGATTCCTACGTAATTTTGGACGCTGAATCGATTCCTGATCGAATTTTGGGCCTATCTTGCTTCCCTGAGGTGTTATCTGTAAGTCAACATCAAGGTATACATCTGAAATTCAATTGATTTTTTCACCGATTTGTGAGTGATTTAGCTCAAAAATTCCTTCAAATTCGGATTCTACGGCCAAAAATAGGCCGGAAACACTTTACTTTTTTATGTTTGTCGAGAAAAAATTTTTGCCCAAAAGTGTGTCCCATTGATTTTCGTGTTTTGTATGTACTGCTCTCCACTGGTTTGAAAACGTGATTTGGGCGTGGCTCCACAGCGAGCATGAAGTCTGGTTGATCATGGAAAGGGTACATATTTGTAGTATGATAGTAGGAGAGATGGTTTGGTGCAAAAAAAGCATCATGAGTGCCAGTTAAGTCTCCGTAACAGACCCTCAAAATCGAAGCAGCAAAGTGTGGGATTCATTCACTAAATTTTTGTCCTTACCTACGACACAAAATACGAAAAACTTTTTTCTGCCAATTTTCATGCAAATACCATCGATTCCTTCGTAATTTTGGACGCTGAATCGATTCCTGATCGAATTTTGGGCCTATCTTGCTTCCCTGAGGTGTTATCTGTAAGTCAACATCGAGGTATACATCTGAAGTTCAATTGAATTTTTCACCAATTTGTGAGTGATTTAGCTCAAAAATTCCTTCAAATTTGGATTCTACGGCCAAAAATAGGCCGGAAACACTTTACTTTGTTATGTTTCCCGCGAAAAAAATTTTGCGCAAAAGTGTGTCCCATTGATTTTCGTGTTTTGTAGGTTCTTGTTCCCACGGGTTTGAAAACGTGATTTGGGCGTGGCTTCACAGCGAGCATGAAGTCTTGTTGATCATGATAAGGGTTCATATTTGTAGTATGAGAGTAGGAGAGACGGTTTGGTGCAAAAAAGCATCATGAGTGCCAGTTAAGTCTCCGTAACAGACCCTCAAAATCGAAGCAGCAAAGTGTGAGATTCATTCACAAAATATTCGTCCTTACCTACGACACAAAATACGAAAAACTTTTTTCTGCCAATTTTCATGCAAATACCATCGATTCCTACGTAATTTTGGACGCTGAATCGATTCCTGATCGAATTTTGGCCTTGGGCCTATCTTGCTTCCCTGAGGTGTTATCTGTTATGAGACGTCGAGGTACACATAAATGATGTTCAATTAGATTGTCCATCTATACCAAATGCTCTCCGGATAAAGCACCCTCTGAAATCCCTCTGAATCTCTCTCAATTCCCTCCAAATCTCTCACTCCTCTCTTCCCAGGTAAACTTCTTCTCTCCCCCGGAAGACCCAATGAAAGTGGTGAAGTCTGCCCAGGAGGATCAGAACTTCATCCAGCTAGAATGTGATCTCCCGCCCAGTAGTCCGCGACTTGACATATCATGGTGAGTGACTGAATTAGGGAGATGTTGAGGTTGTTTTCCTCCTTTTCGCTTCCAGATTCCTCTCTTCGCACGAAATTGCAAATTGGTTCGTCTTCTTCGAAATATTGTTGACGATATTCAGAGGGACCACAAATTCTGAAGTATTTTTTCTCGAGATGTATTTGAGTATTATGATAAGCGACACAATTTCACCCACAGGTATAAGAATTGGAACAAGATCTCCGATGATCCGCGGATGTTTGTCATGCCGGAAGATAGTACGTATGAGCGGGATGTCCTCCGGGGATCTCTGATCATAATGTGAGTCTCTCACACGCGTTGCTAGGCGATACACGCGTTGCTAGGTGATATCACGCGTTCCTAGAAGATAGCGCGTGATATCGCACGTGATTGTGACGTGGTCTGTGTTTTCATTCAATTGTCACGCTAAGTGCAATTTCGCTTTTATGAGCAACCGAGCAAGAATCTCAACATTTCTTAGACTTAACAGTCGGTTCCCAACAAAATAAATGTTGGATGATCCAGACGTACTGCTCACTGGAAATATGAATGTATAATGGGTCCATGTTCCACTACCCGGCCCTTTCAATCCTCCATCCAGGAATATAAAGATATCGGACGCGGGGAGGTATATCTGTAAAACAGAACGAAATGGGGAGACTTACACCCTCTGTGAATACACACTGAAAGTATACGTAAGTTGCTCAATAACCATGGTAACTGTAACTCGTGCTCACACTTCACCATGGTAACCCTCTCCTATCCCATGTGTCATCACCATGGTAACCCCTATTCCCCTGCAGGGTCTAGTCCAGACCACGGATGTGGTTGATCCCCGTCTCTTCTCCACCGTACCGGGCAGCAGCCCGCTCGGCGGGTCTGCAGAGTTCTACTGTGCGGGAATCGGGAAACCCCCACCCTCCATAACGTGGACCAAGGTGCGACAGCAGAGACCATGTAGCCTGATTAATTTCTTGATTTCATGTTAATTCCACCTCCAAGCATACCTTGGAAAATGCATGCTATGAGTTATCGTACAAAGAATTGATCGAAGAGTTTTGATAGAAAAGATTTATTTAGAGAGCTTCAGTTGCCGTATTGAGATTTTAAGAATCTCGGAATACATGACTGAGCACATTGTAATCCTGCATATCGAATATTCTCTTTTCCGTCAGGAAGGGTTCCCTATAGCTACGAGTGAGAAGTATCAGCTGGAGGATAGCAAGAGGAGACTGATTGTCACTAATGTGGATGAGACTGATAACCATGCGTACACCTGCTCACTCTCAGTTGGGAAGTGAGTTAGACCACTTCATCGTGACACCATTCCATTCTGACACCAATTTTTACCCTGACACCATTCCATTCTGACACCAATCTTCACTCTGACACCACTCTGTACGCTGACACCACTTCACCATGACACCACTCTGTACTCTGACACCACTTCACACTGACACCACTCTGTACTCTGACATCACTTCACTATGACACCACTCTTCCTCCCCTTGCAGTGACAGAGGTGATCGGATGAACATAATGTATCTGACCATCACGGCTCCTGTAACCCAGATAAACTTCGTTACAGTACCCCAAGGTACAACTATGGAAACCAACACTTACCCTCCCTTCAAACTCGATTGTGCTATCGACCTTTCAGCGTAAGTATAGCGTGGTATGTTTTGTCGTTCAATACTCAAACATTTTTCTTCATTTCCGACGCCAATTTCTACCGAACTTCCAATTTTGTAATGCCTTGATTTCTTGATACATCACTGAGCAGTGAGCTATTATGGGCATGAAATCATATGCAACTTTGTAAAATCATCGCTCCCTCCTTGACTCCTCTCTTCATATTGTTACTCATGACAATCTGTCATGATATAACGTGTCATGACCCACTTTACATAATAAATTGTTACTCTATGATNCGCGGCGCGAAAATCTCCCGATCGTGGATATAATAAATAATGTGGTGTGTATAATGACTTGTCACTACCATGACACATAGTAAGGGGGAATCTATCATCTAGGAATGTATCATGGGACTTTACCCCTGACAAGTTGTGAGAAAAGACTCAGGGTTGCTGCGCGTTGCTTGGCAACAACAGCCACGTGATTTATCACGCGTGATTATACCAGGACTGCGCGTGTGCGCGGCTCAGTCCCTGATCACGTGCAAATAACATTCCCTCTACAGGTATGAGAATGTGGATAGCAGTCTGAACCCCGTGATGTACTGGCTGAGGAACGGGCGACAGGTCGCCAACTCCAAGAGAATATCACTTAAAACAAAGATACACTCAGAGACGATGATCCTGGAGAGTACGATTGATTTTGGGAGCCCGAATGAGGATGATATTGGTGAGAATAGAGGTGTCAGTTATGATATGTCATTCACTGGTGTCAGTTGTAATGCGTCATATACTGGTGTCAGGCATACGTCATACACTGGTGTCAGGTATACGTCATAGACTGGTGTCAGGTATACGTCATAGGCTGGTGTAAGTGTTAAGTCACGCAATGACTTGTGGCAATGACCAAAATCTCCCTCCCGTAGGAGTATACCAGTGTATAGTTAAACGGAGCAATGAACTACGACAGAAAGCCGCGCAGGTGACTCTGACACAGGGTGGTAACGGTTACCATGTGGACCAGTCTGTTTCAGCATCAGCCCAGTATCAGATTATCAGTTCACCCATGTTTGTAAGTACCACAGTGAGGTCAGAATAGCAGTTTATCAGATTTCGGTGTATAAGGATTAAGGGGCCATAAAAGTATTGACATAGAATTTGGGCTGTCCGAGTTTCTAATGGTCCTTGAGCTGTGGTGCAAGTTTCAATTCAATTGGTCAAACCGTTTTGAAGCTATCTGTGATTAACAATTGCAAAAAACATCATAGGGGGAACTGGAATTTTCACCGATTTCCTGACAAGATAGCCTCAAAATTCCTCCAGATTCGAACTTTACGTCAAAACAAGGCCAGAAACACTTAACCAGTTTTCGTTTTGCGAACAAATTTTGGTCCATCTTGGTGCGTCCCATTTTCACGGACAGCCAAGATTTCACGTCAATCTGATGATCAGTTTCTGAGTTTGTGGCCGCCATAACCCCTTATCGACCCAAAACATGTCAGTTTGAGTGAGCATTTGAGGATAGCTCCCAAACGGATCGACAGATTGACTTGAAA
>CAMPET010000011.1:343111-363027 GCA_946803715.1 Beroe ovata | reverse complement strand
TAGAATCGGACATTTAACTTCCCTGATTTTCGTGCACTTTGTTTCGATAGCTTTCCGTCAAACATCAAACATCAAACAATAAACAATAAACTACTAAACCAAGTGAAGGGTTGTTGGTGAATTTTGTTTTGACCAAGCCATTGGAATCCGGCCTCTCCCTGGATCTGAGCGTCCGCATTAGTCAGGGAGGAGTCCGAGTCCCAACTTCTGATCCTCTGCGTCCGCAGAGTAAGAAATTTGTCGAACTGAGAAATGCTACTTTGCAGCCCCTAATAAAACGTGCCCAACGCGTTTCCAAGTCATGTGACCCTCAGGTTTATCCGGAGCCAATGATGCAGAGCAAAACCCTATACCTTATGACTATCGGCGTGAGGTGCATATCATGTGATTTGAGTTGAAGCACGTGGCGGTCTACTAAAATGCTTATCAGTGACAGGCCGACCATCTCCCATGAATCCTTAGAATCTGTAACTGGAAGTGGAAGTGACTGTTTTTTCCCGATACTTTATCAGTGACAAGCCGAACATTCCCCTGAATCCTTAGAATCTGTAACTGGAAGTGGAAGTGACTGTTTTTCCCCGATACTTTATCAGTGACAGACCGACCATTTACCATGTTTATGATTCTAAAGTAAAATGTGTGTGAGTTAAGATGACAGGCTGGTGTGTATGTTATTTTGGCGCTCTCGCGCCCTCCAGATGTGAGCACGGTGAATTGATCATGAAACCAGTGACTCACACATCATCGGCCATCAAAGGTCCCTGGGGGAAGGCAAAATTTTTGGCAGAACCCTTCACTTTTGATAGAAAGATTGATAACCTAAACTATACTTCAATATAAGATATTAAGGTTAAGTCTCTAAATAATTTAACAGTTAACGGTTTGGTCATTGTCCTGTCAAAATTTCATCCTGCGCTGATGTTTTCCTCCGGTCTTTGCTTTGTAACCTGTCCGTGACTTTAGGGAACTGGGTGTTTCTATCATCATTTGTAGATGAGCATTGCTTCATGTTAAGCAGTTTCATGTTAACACGAAAACTGATAGGGAGCTGGAGCTGGATTAGGTGAATGCACTGGCAGATCATCTGTTACGCTCTGATTTCACAATAAAAAAGGCAAAGGAGCATCGGAGCTGTACAGTGTCAGACTACCTACCAGCACATCTTTAACTCAGAGATTGCGAGTAGAGCTATTCAAATGCTACTCTGTGTAGCCCTATAGCTGTCACGCGAAGGTGTTGGTTTGAGTGCAGGATCATTGAAAAGTAGTTGATTCCTCGTGGTGTTGCTAGATGAGCTGTCCCAAAGAGTCGACCATTTTCCAGAGTCAATCAATCAATCAAATAAAGCCACATAAAATATTAGAAAAATTGCTATTATATTAAACTACTATTACCTTAATTGAAACTGTTATAACAGATATGTATAATAGAATGCATACCTACTAAATCTACTTATGAAATCATCAGAGGTAATCACCCCTCAATGACGATTCAATATTGATGAGGTGACTGAGTCCTTTTATNAGCTTCATGAATAGTTTCCTTGAAGCAACTTTTCTTGGTACAGTTATCATTAATGTCTCTCTCACCACCCGTGAGGCACGACGGGAGACGCTAACCCTGACAACGATGAAGTTGTTGACGTTCCTCCGCCATTTGTTGACGTTCCTCCGCCATTTGGCGGAGGGAATAGCATTCCTGATAGTCTCTCTAGCCTGGAATTCCAGAAAATAGTTTACCCCGTTAAGAAATGATGACAACGTGTTATTTTCGTTGTCCGCATTGATTATTATGAAGGAGTTAATTCTGGATATTCCCATGGAGAATAATCGTTCCAGGTTGCATTTGTGACTGTGCATTGTTGTTGTTGGCACCAGAGGGGCAGTAGGAAGAGGTTTGAGGGATGGTGGAAGCTCTTCATGTCTCTCTAGTTGGGAGAGGTACTGAAGTAACTCTGGGGCGGATAGAAGTTGTGGAGCGTTAGAAGTCATATTGTATCTGAGTGAGGAAGTAATTAATTTGATATGAATGGTATGAATTTTAAATTGTCAACATGAAAGTATAATGATATGCGAGGGCAAGTCGCGAGCGAGATTACTGTGAATAATGAAGAAATGATTACAATTATATGGTGAAGGTAGTGATAAAAGGTGAGAACTATGTGTCAAGTTTCACAACTATCAAAGATATGGACCAGGTAATGTTACTATAGTTATGATGTTGCTATAGTGTTGAGTTTCATCTTGTGATTACGTGGTATATGTTTCCAGTGGATGAACAGAGTGGTTTATGAAAGAATGAATTGATTGAGTCCATGATAATTTTGTAAGTGAATCTATGAATTAACCTAAGACGTGTGTTCCCCAACGGTGGTATTTAGATGTTGCAGTTGAGGATAGATTGTCGTGGCTGTCTTGCGGCGCTTCTTTTTCGGTTGGTCAGTTTGCACTTCTTGACAACATTGCGCTGGCGGTGCCGAAGGGATGGCTAGTGTTTCCGGTTCCTCTTCTTCCAACGTTGTAAGTGCGAGATATGTGGGAGGCGGAATATATTGTTGGCCAAACGGTTGAATGTGCACCATTGATTTACCGTTGTTCCAGGTGACGTTGTTTCTCTTGCAAATTCGAATTAGTTTGTATATACCGCCTATGAGAAGTAGTATCCCTATAATGGATCCTACAATGATGAGCGGTAGTTCTAAATAGTGCATAGGTCTTTTGTAAAATTGGATGAGACTTCCAATTGTGTCCAAAATGGAATTAGAATCGTCGATATCAGCGGTGAGATTAGCAATTATTCCTTGATGATGTTTTATTTCCGAAATGATAGCTTTAGATTCGTATGATGAGTCCAGGATATGTGAGAGTTGGAAAATATGCGAGAAATTCTTTGCCTGCAAAGATTCAATTCGGGCTGTGAATTGCCCATCTGAAGGATTGTGTATCATTCGGTCCTGAACTTGAACTGCCATTTTGTTATCGGACCACTGGACCCAGATTGTCCCTGCCTCTGTAGTGATGAGTGACGATGTCCTACTAGACACATGTCCCAGTTTGATACCCTGATCCTCGTTGTTTTTGTAGAAAATTTCAATCTGTGGATTTGTTGATCGGATCAGAATGCCTCCTTTTAGATTAATAAAAGATGTGCTGCTCTGACACTGTTGAAGCTTGCATGTTGCGACGTGAGGTTCTAGATCCTTCTTCTCGTTGCCTAAAGGTAAATCTATACAGGTCTCTAAATCCTGTAGCTGAAATATGGTTTCTGGACACACCGAGAATTCGCCTATTATGGGACATATTTTTCCTGGTAAAAACAATGATCGCCATCTGCCATTGGCAAAGGTGGCCAATTCAGGCATCTCGAATAGGAGGCATTGTGGATTCAGTGTTGCATTTTGCTCGATGAGAGACTGGAACCCTGTTTGGTAGACTTGGTAAATAGGTAAAACAGTCTTGGTGTTGAGAATCAATGGATATGCTATAATGAACTTGAAGATCAGATTATCCATGTCAAAGTCCACTAGCGTTACTTTGGCACTGGAGTAAAATATCATGGGGAGGTGAGTTACTAAGTCACGAATGGGAGATTGCTCGTGAACAATGGCATATGCAATCTGTTCGGGTGACAGAATCGAGGGTCGAAGAGGTCCACTGAGTTTTCCTTGGAGCGGATAAACCAGAATGTCATTCAATTTTTGAATGATTTCATTATACCACTGTTGATAGTGCATTTCAAGCCTTGTGCATTCCAGAATTTGATGGATGTCATCTATATCTTGGGGTATGTCTGCGATGTATCCCAGTATGTGGTTTTGAGTGTTGAGAATTTGTCTTTGTCGTTTGTTGGTATCCTGCAATTGGTCTGCTATCGTGTTTACGTCAT
This sequence comes from Beroe ovata, assembly GCA_946803715.1. Lineage (NCBI taxonomy): Eukaryota > Metazoa > Ctenophora > Nuda > Beroida > Beroidae > Beroe > Beroe ovata. The sequence goes on along the minus strand of CAMPET010000011.1, from coordinate 359,142 downwards.
CAGCTATGGAATCAACATAGTTCTCAAGTTTGTCGAGATCAACTCTGTTAGCTATTCCAAGCCCTAAAGCAGCAGTGGACATTGCTAATGCCGCTCCGGCCATAGCTTCTGCAACAAACCTTTTGCGTCTGGAATTCCACCTATAAGCCTGATATGCAATATTATATTGCTTTACTTTCCTGTAACACGGCCCATTTGGACGAATTAGTTTGCACAACTTGTGTTTGGAGATCTTTATGTTAGGTTCCAGTAGTTGTATGATGAGCTTCTTGTACTTCTCCATAGATGCTTTGTATTGTTCATCAATGTTGTGCAAATACCGCGAGCAGTTGGAAGTAATTTTGGCTTGTGATAAGGGCGGCACCTTTATGACCACTGACATCAAATCTATGGAGCTATAGGAAATAAGAGTTCCGCGCCGTTCTAGTACCATGCCTCTTTGTTCAATAATTTTGTAGTCAGCATTGTCTTTTTTTACTGCTTGGGGAATTTCCAAGTGTGGATGTGTAGTAGGTTCCTCAGATTCTTTGGTTACCCAGCGGACAGCATACCCTTCGTTCATATGATTACCATACTTCTCCAGCAACCTATTGATATCCTCTGACCTGTTCCCATACCTATCTTGTCGAAGATTCTGCTGTTTGTCAAAGAGTGATCTTGCATCTACCCAGTTAGGTTCGTCCAAAGTAACCACGGGAGTGCAGAGATAAAGTAAGACATCAAATAAGAAAAGGTATTCTATCATTCTGAGTGGGGGCAAAATGGTTAAGAGGAGTCATGCATAATCACGTTAAATAACACATAGTCATATCACTCGAGAAATTATAAATTTGTCACATTGGAGAAGTGAAAAATTATCAACGAAAATGATAGGCATGATTGTATAACTATAAGATTGCAATCAATTCAGATGGTTAGTGTCACACAGAATTGAATTAATTAACCGATAATTGCGATACCATACTAATTGTAGGAAGTATAATATAGGCCTTTCATGATTAAATACTTAAATATTTATCGAATCGCCATAGTTGTTAGTGATATTCATTAATGTCGCAGAGACCATAATCAGAATCAATCAACATTCATAAAAGGTAAAACTCCCGCATTTTATTTATTTTTATTTATTTTTATATTTTTTTTTATGATAATGATTATTCAGACTTTTTCCCTATTTATTTATTATCTATCCGTATCTTGTTAATTATGATGTAAGATTGTCGTTAAAATGAACGTTAAGTTTACATAGTACAGCAAGATTATATTGATATTTACTAGGATAGTATTGCATAGTGTTATTGTTTAGTCTCACATATATCCGTATATCTGACCACTACGAGTTGTGCGCACATTGTCGTTTTCGTGAGTTGAATCGATGGAATCCTGGTCTTGTCCTTGATTTACAATAGAAGGAGTAGGAGGTGGTGCCATGGTTAATGGTGGTGGCTCTGGCAGATTTTCAGTGATGGATATGATCGGCAAATCTGCTTCTGGATCACATTGTTCAGTCTTATTTTTCCCTGGATCCTCTGGAGCCGCATATTCTGCTGTTGCGGATTTGATATACTTCTTAAGTGCCCAAGTAGAGAGGTGGCACTTTTTGGTTCTGTTAAAATGCACCAAACAAACCTCAAATGGTGGCGTCAGGTTCTCAACTTCATAGCTGATATCAGAGAATTTTTTGGTAATCTGATATGGTCCTTTGAATGGTTTGCGTAGCTTGGGGACCTTTTTCCCTTCGTAGATTCCTTTGAGTATCCAGACCAGGTCTCCTACTTGATGCGGCTTTCCATAGGCTTTCTTGTCATAGTGTTGTTTCATATATCTGATAGTCCCTGATGTCTTGTGATTGGCATTATTGTATATGTCAACCAGTGAAGATTCTAACCAATTGACATATTCGTGCGGACAGGGAGGAGAATCGGATGGAGTAGGACCAAACATAAGGTCTAGTGGGAGGCGAGCTTCCTCTCCGAACATCATTCGGAAAGGACTGTAGCCTGTGGATGAATGAGGTTGGCAATTATAGCTGAGGACGCTGAGTGGAACATACAAATCCCATGATTTGGGTTTATTGCTTGCTTGGGCAGTTATGGTCTGTTCGAGAGTGTGATGCCACCTTTCAACTGCTGAATTGTTAAATGCACAATAGGTATGGCTTCTAGTGTGTCGTATACCCAACAACTGATACATATCGGTCATTAGCTCAGAGCAGAAGTTTGCTCCATTGTCAGAATGTATCGTGTGAGGTAGTCCAAAAATGGAGAAATGTTGATCAACCAATGTTCTAGCAATAACTTCACTGGTCGTACTAAATAGTGGCCATGCTCGAGCAAATTTGGTATATGCACAGATTGCAGTTAGTAAGTATTTGTTCCTGCGTTGTGTTTGATGAAATGGACCGACTATGTCAATCTGGAGTCTCTGCCATTTTTGATGGATGAAAGTGGGTGCCAATGGAGCTTTCAAATGTTGTGGGTCTTTCTTAGTTTGACCACAAGTTAGACAGCAGCGAACATAATGATCGATTCTATCACGCATATTGATCCAGTGATATTTACATTTGAGTAGATCATATATCTTCTTAGAAGATCTGTGTCCTCCGATCATGGAATCATGCGAAAGCTTAAGGATAGTGGGGATTATGTGCTTCGGAACTACTATTCTTTCTTTTCCATCTTTGCTCACGAAGAAGAGACAACCTTCACGGATTTTGAGTTTATCCTTTTTAGTGTGGTACCAGCGAATTGTTCCTGGTTCCATGCACATCTCACCTGTTGTTGGTTCCCGTCCATTAGTCATTATGTCAATAAGAGCTTTGATATGCGGATCTTTAAGTTGATGACCCTTGATTTGGTCGTGAGAAACCACTATATCTTCTGATATGTTTGTTATGTTATTGACATTATCAAAGGTGCGAGATAAGGCATCTGCGCAGGTATTCAATTTACCAGGCTTGTATACGATCTCATAATTGAATTGCCCAAGGATTTCGAGCCATCTTGCCACAATAGCTGGCGGATCCTTGAAGTTGTGCAACCAAATTAATGGCTTGTGGTCACACATTAGTGTGATCCGTTTCCCCATTAGCAGGTGCTTGAAATGTTGAACAAAGTGAACTATTGCATATGCTTCTAGTTTAGTAGCAGAGTATGATTTCTGATTTGTCTTCAAAGCCTGCGATGCAAATGCAACTGGAATTAAGTCTCCATTTCGTTTCACTTGAAGAACGGCACCAATGCCCTTAGTACATGCATCTGTGGTCAGGACAAGGTGTTCATCCGGCTCTGGTATGGCTAATACAGTCGGGGAGGTTAACAGTTTCTTTAACTCGTTAAACGCTAGGTCTGCCTCAGTTGACCACAAGAAATCCTTGTTGGTTTTACTAGTGAGATCACAAATGGGTTTAGCAATTATGCCATAATTGGGACAAAATTTCCGAAGATAATTGAATAAGCCCAATGCTTGCCGACATTCTTTTGGCGACTTCGGCGCTGGATAGTCCTTGATGGCCTTGATCTTATCGTCGGTTGGATAAATACCCGCCTTGGATATCTTATGTCCCAAGAAGATGACTTCAGTTTGAAACAATTTTGTTTTCATGGCATGTATTTTAATATTTGCTTTGTATAAGAGTGTAAAGATTTGGATGAGGTTGTCAAGATGCTGGTCGAAGGTATTTCCATATATGATGACATCGTCAAGATAGCACATGGCCACATGATGAGGAACTGTTAAGATTTTGTTCATTACCCTCATAAATTTTTGGGATGCATTTGTTAGACCCATAGGTATTACAGTGAACTTATATAATCCAGTAGGAGTGATAATGGATGACTTTTCTGAATCTGAATCAATAAGCTGTAACTGATGATAACCCATCTTTATATCCAACACACTGTAAAATGTACTATTCGGTATCGAGTTGAGCAAGTTGGTGATGTGGGGTAGTGGATAGGCGTCAAAAATAGTCTCTTTGTTGATTTTCCGATAATCAACAACCCTGAAATGTAAGTGTGTTTTTTTTTAGGACAAAAATAACATATCTTAATAGGTATAGACCATATAATAGTGAGGTGATATACTTATCTATCTTTTTGCTAGCTTATATTACTACGTATTTCAATTATTGGAACTTATGTTACAGACGAATAGATCTTCTAGCTCCGCCCTATTACTTACAAACGATATGACTTCTTGTCCGCTTTGAGGACCAGATGTATGCAAGAGGACCATGGACTATCACTGTCTACTAGTATTCCTCGTTTCTTAAAGTCGGCAATTATACCGTCCAATATGGTTAGTTTGTCTTGAGTTAAAGGTCTCGGTCTATGTCTAATCGGCTGACAGTCCGTTTTTATGACCTCACCAACACCTTTATAAAGTCCCAAGGGCTCATTATCTAAGGCCATGACAAATTGTATAGGCCTCAATTTTTGGAAAAATGTAGTGATTTGTTGTGGCGATATCTGCATAGGCGATGACTGCAAGATCGATTGTAGCAGTTCCCATCTTTTCCGGCTGTCAGGTTCGGATAAAATCAGATCCATGGTAGGCTCCGAGTCGACCTCTTGATGCTCTGTTATTATTTGGTTGATTTGGAACGAATGTTGTGCCACTATATCCGTGTTCAGATCATACCACCCTATGAGTTGATGCTGATTCAGCCAGATTAAATCGTCACTATCATTGATGTACCGCATTTTCTTCATGTCGGTGGTTATGAGTTGGTGTTCTTCAGGTCTATTGACTTGCATGATAGAAAGTAGATCAGTTTTAGGTTTGGGAGAAAATGAAACTGGTATCCATGCCAGGGAATGAGGAGGTATAGCAATACGTTGTACAGCGGCCAAGACCTTACATTGTGGACTATATTTGACTTCTGGAAGTGACAAATGCGAGATGGGGACCGTGAGATCATCATAAAATGTGACAGTGTTGTCTGCAAATGATATGTTAGCACGTGCATCAGCCAGGAAGTGCGCTCCTAGTATGAGGTGCTGTGATATCTCGGCAATAATGGCTTTGATGGAAAGTGTAAGTTCTGCTATAACAATTTTGATATGTGTATGCCCATGAGTGACTAACAGCTGTTTGTTTGGGCCTTGAAGACATTGTGATGAATCAATAAGTGTCATGTTATTCTCAGCTTTCAAATTTTTGAATGTGGAGAAGTTCATGATGGCTGTTGCATTACATCCCGTGTCGAGTAGAGTAGGCAGTTCACAATGACCAATTTTCACGGTGATGTAAGGCAGAGTTTTAGCTGATAGCTTTATCTTGGTGGCCGATTCCGAGGGATGTTCCGAAAATTTTCCATAGTGTTCACGTGATATGCTCCGTTATCATTGGGTTGCTGTTGATTGTTTCTCCTGGGTGGATAGTTATTATGACCCTGATACCGCGGTCCCTTATTCGTGTTATAGCGAGTCGAGTTCATATTTCTTTGTGACCATGGTGCAGGACGTTGGCTGTTACTATCACGTGAAAAGCCTGGTGACATGCTACGTGTTTGCCTGTTATAGGTGTCAGGTCGTGGTCTATAGTTGGGCGTGTTGCTTCTCCAGTTGCGTTGATAGGATTGTCTTGATCTAAAATTGCTCATGTTTTTCTGACCATACTGTGTGGGATAGTATCGAGGCTCTGATTGGCTTCTGTACTGTTGAGGTCTGTTTGCAATTAGTCCCATAGGTACCATATTTCCTTGATATGTATATGAAGAATCAGGTGTCTTGTCTCTATCCACCTGATTAATGACTAATTTCTCAACCATGCTAGTGAGGTTGTTCAACTTTGTGGCTGTGGTATCGATATTCGTAGCTTCCTCTTGATCCATGAAGTGGACCTGCGTGGGAGTGACCTTAGAAGCTTCATAGCAACTTTCGAGTAGGATTGCCAAGTCCAACAGCTCTTCTATAGACATGTCAGGATGCTCTCGAAGCCTTGCCGCTATCATAGGATGATTGATGTTNTTTGATGAACTCTTGACGCAATTTAGCGTCTCTGATTTCAGCTTGTTTCTGCTTTGGATAAGCTAGCTCACTCATTCGTGACAAGTCAATGAAATAGTCCATGACTTTTTCCGATTCGAGACGTTTCCTAGCTGCCATGTCCGTGATATGTTTTTCAGTATTGTTAGCATCATATCCTTGCGACTTTTTCAGAAGATGGATTATCTCATCATATGATGGATTATCACGGAGATGTCTTGAAATACCTCTCAATGAGGTGTCATCTAGATGTGCAACGAGTAATGAACCCTTCATGTCTTGTGAGATTCGTAATGCTTGGCAGTATGAGTTGAATCGTTGTAGGAAATGAGCAGGTCAGAACCGTTAACGAAGGTCGGCAAGTGCTTAANGTGATGTGTTTTTCAGTGTTGTTAGCATCATATCCTTGCGACTTTTTTAGAAGTTGGATTATCTCATCATATGATGGATTATCACGGAGATGTCTTGAAATACCTCTCAACGAGGTGTCATCTAGATGTGCAACGAGTAGTGAACCCTTCATTTCTTGTGAGATTCGTAATGCTTGGCAATATGAGTTAAATCGTTGTAGGAAGATGAGCAAGTCAGAACCGTTTACGAAGGTCGGCAAATGCTTAATGTACTGAACTGGCCTTGAAACTAATGATTGCATTGGCTGAGGAGCATGCATTGGCGGCATTGGTGGTAGGAACTGTTGTGCTGTCCCAGCCTGAATTGGGTCAGGTGCATGAGGATGATCACCGTCTGACTCAGAATCATTTTCACTGTCAGGTCGAGAAGGTGCCTGTGCCTGTGCCACCTGAGTCCTAGTCCTTGGATTAGACATAATGTACCTACCTATTGAGATAGAAATCAGGACAAGTTGAAACAATTAAGACTTACCCTTAATTGTTGGGGGACGCAATTGTATCGGATCCTACATTGATATGGAAAGAGATCATGCCAAGTTTCTTCTTCTGACGTTTGTCCCTCTCAAGGGATGCCGCTCGTTTTAATGCAATAAGGGGCGTGTCGATGTCCTGTTGTCTCAATAGCTTATGTCTGATCGAGTCAGACTTGAGCCCATATACAAATTGATCACGGATCATGAGGTTTGATGCAGCCAGGAAATGACACTTCCGAGCATAATCAACAATCCGTATCATGAAGTTTGCTGCCGACTCATTTCGTTTTTGTCGCAAAGACCTAAACTTTATCGAATAGGACAGAGGAGGTAGAGATTTCATGCTGGAATGGGCGAAACACGTGGTTATATTGAAGACTGTGACTATCGTACTGGAGCTTAAATAAAACAAGAGTAGCGAGTAATTTAACGAATTATTAATGTATTTTACCAAACATATTGCGAAAAGGGACGAGTGCCCTTCCTAAGATGATATAAATTTCCTTATTGTAACCTTTAACGACATACTTAATTAAAACATATCCATCTTATTCGTACAGTAAACTTAAACAGTAATTATAAACTAAGAGATAACAAGTTTCATGAGACATTTCGACCATTACAATATTCAACAGCAGAAAGTATTTGTTTTTTTCTTTTTTGATAGATTATTATTCTTTATTAATGGAAAAGAAAGAACTCAACAGAAGAACCTTAAAACAGACGGATCGTTTTTCTATTGTGATGAAGGAAAAATATATACGGTTTTCAACTTATTTGCAATAAGTTGCCCTTCCCTTCAGTAACCATTTTATCTAAAATATTGTTTTAACAAATTATTTAACAAAACTTCTCCTTCACTGCAATTGTTAAATGCTTCTGTGAATGTGATCAAGATTGACGCATCAGACTCCCGAGTTTTATATAAGAGGGATCCATTGGTGGACCATCAAGACAGAAAGTAAGCTGTTGATGCTCAGAAACACTGCAGGAGCTACCAATTCACGCATGTTCACACTAATGAGTCACAAGGAATCCATAGTTGACATGCATTTAAACCAAATAGAAGAAAATCAAGTTATTCTCATCTTTATATGATATCTTATTGTTATTCATTTATTAGTATATAGGAGTAGCTTATAAAAAGAAAAAATATCGGCAAGAAAGTGCCGATTTCCCCCGTTGCGAGTTATAGAAGGAATATGTTGAGGCAAGGAACAGGAGTGATTATATGACGATAAAAGGGGTGTTATAAGAGTCGAATAATGGCATGTTTAGTTGGTATTATGACCTCACGATTCAATGAATAATTTGATGCTGTATGTGGTTCCTATGTTATTAAATGTTTAAGTTCTTAATAAATCGTGGTGAATTAAGTAAACCAAGTCTATAGTCTCACATCAGTGGAGGAACTCTAGTTACTGGAATCTTCCGCCTCAATTGAGCCAACGCCTTGATTTTAGCCTCATTAGGCCAAACCCGCTGTTTACTTTCCGTGAATAGTGTAAACATTTGAGTTTTCCTGTCTGCAGCTGACCCTGGCAACCTCCTGCAAATACGTTGCCCTTGAGCAACTCTGATTGCTATTGCACACGTGAGTGCACCCGTGCACTCTTGGGAGTCAATGATGATTGGGCAATTGGATGCCCTTGAACTTGTCCATTTCTTGGGAGTTGCTTCCTCGGGTGGCCATCGTTCGTCTAAGGTACGTGTCAACTTTGTGAATTCTCCCAAAATTATTTCCTCACGTTGATGTTGTGATGGGTCAAACAGAGATATGTGTCTAATCTTGCTATCGATGACCAGGAGACCCCAATATGATGCATCATAGATTGGCACTAAGATTTTGTGGGCTTCCTTGAATGGATTTTCATAAAGCCAGACGTGGAGTTTCCAGGCCCCGTCTCTTTTCAACTTGATGTATGCGAATGAACTCCATGTGATAACTGTGGTGTGCCGCTCATCTAATAAGTCAATTACCCCATTGATTACCTCGTCCGTGGTTGGTGGAAAAGACATGCTGCAAAATTGATGAGATGATATATGGCATGCAGGTGCCATGGAGATATTTGAAAGGTGTTTGAATTGTTACTTGTAGAAAATACGCATCAGGATTAAGCTAGAGGCAAATAAAACGCAATAACAGTTGATGCAGTATTGCGAGATCATCATGAATGGAACGGTAATTATCATATAAATGGGTTAACTTTATTGACAGTAGTCAGTATTTAATAATCATTCTATGGTTGCTAAAAATAAAATGTAAGTATGTATCCCTTGTAGATGTTGATATAAAATAGCACTGTGCGGAAGTCCCCCTGTCGCAAATAATTATCATATTGAGATAATATGTGGAGTATTGATTAGCCTTGGTCAATATTTAATCTAAGCATGCTGACCGTATGAAAATACCGGATTGGAGTTATGTTTTGTAATGGCAGTAATAACTATTGTCATTAGAGACAGTCTTCCTCCCCGTGAATCTCATCAACTACATGGAGGAAGTCCTCATAATTCAAGTTTGTGGTATCTCTGTCCAACAGGTTGGCACGCCTGAGAATTTTGGCGAAACGCCTTTGGTGAAGACGCCCCGTTGCATGCAATGCCAAACGGACCCTGTTTTCATGATGTATCTTACACATATAACAGCATAGGTCCACCAGAAACTTTTGGGCAAAATCCCGGTTTTTAATGAATAGGGCGTGCCGGAGCCCCAACAGAGTTCTCTGCCGTATCTTCCAATCAGTTCTCGTTGGAGCCGACTCTAAATTAGCTCTCTTAGTCACAAGTTCTACTTCAGTCCAATAGTCAGGACTCTTGATCATCTCCCAGAATGTTTCCTTACCCATGACTCCTTCCAATTCTTCATATTCCTCTCGTCCCGCGAGGGGATAGTTAATGGATCCATCATTCTCAAGTTCTTTTGTTGAGTCTAAAATTTGTTGAAGCCCATCCTTTTCGTCACTTGTGGCTTCATCCAGTTTTTTTATGAGTTTATTTTTCTTCTTCATGTGTGTTTTTCCGTCTAAATGTTGACGGAGGGCTATAAACTGGTCGCCCTCCGCCGCACACAGCTGACATTTCCATTCAAATACAGTGCTCATGCCTATATAATGTGTCAGTTAACTGTATTACCTAAAAAATAAGAATTTGGGGATGATAATAGTTCGGATGTAAGTGCCAACCTAGAATGATTAGTCTGTGTGCGTGATAAGATGCAGGTGGTTATATTTTGTCGTGATAGCGATGTTAAATTTCCTGTGCTCGTAGATGTATCGGCTCATGAAGCAATGTTTCCGAATCAAGGTGGACTAATGTTGTGCACTAAAATTATCCGGACCCGTACTGCATTGATCATCTCCACTAATACTCTGTTTGCATATGTTGTTCGATAGTATCGTCAGTATCACGACGAACCATATTTTATTATAATTAACACTTTTATGTAACGCGTTTTATCATCAGTTTAAACTTAAAGCAAAAGTACCTGTGCAATGTTGAAATTTATCCCTTACCATTATCATACTGCTCCCTTCTCTACCCTTACGTGGACCTCGGCTTACTTAATCCCTCTCTTATATTTTTAACACAAAATAAGTAAAAGCCGGAATATTTCATTTTATCATTCCCCTCAGTCAGTTATCTGGCTAGATGTTATGCCACGCATTACCGAAACTCTCTAAATAATGCCTCCAAAGAGTCCACATCTTCCGGCCCCTTTCCTTGCCGGGTATTATCATTTCTCAGACCCATTCCCTGGTCGAGTTATTTTCGCTCGGGGTATTCATCATAACTATCTTTTATTCCTTATCTTCTCTTACGTGTACTTTATCTCCTATATATCACGACGTACTAGGTCACACCAAGTCTTCTAGCTTACAACCAACTATGCTAGGCATCCCGAGAATTATTTTTCGTCCAGCTGGGAAATTTATCAAATACTTATTAACCTTGTCGAATTATCAAATTGTTTATCATTTAAAATAGGAATTCACTCCAACCGGAGTGAGGTAACTGACTGGTACTTGGTGCGTGGACGTGTTCAATTTAATTACTAACTGTCCAAAGGTCCCGTGATCACAACATGTGATGACGGTTTATTACTTTTCTAGTGCACTCTTCTACTACAAAAAATAGAAAATCATAAACAATTTATATATTACTGCGCAGTATGTGTATATCATATCAACATTATTTTATCTATATCGTGGTGATGAATGAAATGAATGTGATTATGATTTTATGGTTGATGCAATGATAGTGTGGTTGAGGTGATGATGGTTGAGTTTTATGACGGAAAAACATAGGAAATACATAGGTAACAAGCAGAATAAAACAATATAATATTCGGGTTATTAACAGGGAAGTATTCGCGATCATACAAAGTCGTGGGTCGTAAAAATCAGGCTTAACTTTTACCAATAGGTAGATAGTTATGTATGCGGGTTATTGAGTATCAGGTTCCAAATGTGAGTTTCAAGCTTTATAGGTTTCTTTCGGAATTAGGAATTTCATTGAAATAGAACAGGATTTNCTTGGTGTCGGGCCTACACCCGGGCAGTCACACAGACAAACGTGGGGGTGCAACCGACACTAGTACGTAATAATAATATAGTATTGAGCAAGGGTTATATACGGATGGTGTGCAAGTAAGCAAGAAACCCCAAGATATGGACATACTTTATGTTAATGTTATACACTCAAATCTACTCATTACATACAATCTAATACAACAGGGGGAATAAGTCTACCATATGGGATTGTGAACAAGCCCTGACTGGGAGGGTCATGATCGAGTATCGGACTTTTGCAGGGACGCATAAGTAGGACATGGGAATGCGACCCAGGAAAATGTATAGAATTAAATCATAGGAGATAATAATAGGAAGCCCAAGGACGAGAGTGTGTGGGGAATAGAAAACACCAGGATCACACACTTCGGGATCACACACACCGGGATCACACACACTGGGATCACACACACCGGGATCACACACTCACACACCACTCACATTCTCACTCACACTCTCACTCACACTCTCACTCACACTCTCACTCACACTCTCACTCACACTCTCGCTCACACTGACGCAGCTCGTGTCTGCGGGCATTTTGTGGTGACACGTGATGCGAGTCACGCGTTTTTCTCGAGAGCCAATGGAAGACACTTAATCCACCGTGATTTGAACGTGGACCAATGGGATTTACTATTTTGCCACGATCTTTAAATGAATCAACATTGCATGACCATGGACAACACAATAATGGAGGAGTGGCAAGTACCGAATAGGGGAATTTTTGGTATAGATAAGAACCAATGTGTTAATAAGGATTTGATGAATTCAGATAATAATGGGAACTGAAGTGTTACAAGGGTGATAAAAAGGGAATTTTGGTCCATAGGAGGACGACGGGAATCTCATTTAGATAAGAAGCCCTGGAGCAGGGAGAGATCATTATATCGAGTTATCCCAATGAAGAAGATTAGATTAGCCGTGGACAAAGTGTTGCAGAGAATGGAAATCTTTATGCAGGAAAATATGGTAATATTGTAATTGGAAATATCATAACTGGGAGACTCAAATTAGAGACTTCAACTGGAGAGATTTGGACTGAGAGCTAGGCTAAGAACTATAAGTATAGTACCAGGGACCATAACATCTCCCTTGCCTTTCGGAGAGCCGTCCCGGCGATAGATCCCCCTGGGATGTTCTAACTGTAGACAATGTTAAGTGTACTATGGTACTTTACTTATGGAACAATAATCTATAATGTTATCAGTAATGGTGACAAAAAAACACAATTACAATTACTTGGTGGTACTGGAAGATTTCACTGCCGGGAGTGTACCGCAGCATTTCAGGGAAGGTTGTGGTGAACAACCATTAGTTGGGTAGCTGTAAAATATCATGGAAATACGTATCCTGGTACGTATTACGCCAATCGGAGGGCGTTACACGTGATAACAAATTAAGTAAAATCAATTATAAAATCAAATAAAATTAGGTTTTAATCAATTAACTCGTGCAATTGAAAATAGAAATAGTTGACAATTCATCGTGACGCGTGGTAGTTCTGGCAGCTCGGGCGATCGGTCGGGACATATAACGATTCAGACTTTACTTCACTTCATAACATACTACTTATCATACAATACTCATTCTCACTATACTTCACTGTACTTCCACTTCTCATCAAATTCAAATTTCATTTCGCTCATACTTCAACTAAATTTCAATTTCATTTCGCTCATACAAATATCACGCCGTCACAATAACTATTTACGTCATAATTCTACATTTCTACTGATTTCGATCATACTTCAATTAAATTTCAGTTTCATTTCGCTCATAACTTCTCAATAAATTCAACTTCGCTCAAACAAATATCACTCTCATGCCGTCACAATTCTCCGTCACAATTCTCCGTCAAAATTCTATGTCACAATTCTACGTCACAATTCTCCGTCACAATTCTCACTTCTACTTCTGATCTTGCCCGACGAGGATCAGAATAGCTCAGCTGACCGCGCAAGCCATAAAAATCCTCAGCAGACAAGTCCAGTCCCGATTTCCCAATTTTCATTCATTGAATGTATGATAGTCTACCGAATAATTCCGTCGAAGTGGAATTTCACATCATGCTAGATCTCCTGGCCAGGGAGAAGCAATTGTGCTACTTTTCCATTCTCCCCCAAACTAAACAGCGGACATATCATCCAAAATTTTTTTGAGTTAACTCTATTATCCTTCTGTTTCGACGTATTTCAACAAGTATTTGTATCCATAAAACTTTTTCGTCATTATAGCAAAATTATTATCAAAAATAACGTTTAATCATTCACAACTTGACGTCTTGTAACAAATTTTCGCTTTCACATCAATTTACGTCATAATATCAAAATTTTTCAAAAATCTTCTTAACTTTACAATAGCGAAATGGTTCTTGATAGCTCGTTTTCCAGGAGTAAAACTCTTATTAGAGTGATACTCAAAACATAGCGCAATTTGGGTACGGTTGGTGTTGTACAAAATATATTCGGTACATCATCTCTATCATCTCCTTCAACTCTTCTCTCACTTCTATTATCCAACTTCCACTTCTACTTCTACTATACTATCACTACCATCAACTCTACTCACTTCTTCTTCTACTGTCACTACTATCACTTCTACTACTACTAGTACATTCTACTCTTACAACTATTACATTCTACTGCTAGTGCATTCTACTGACAAAACGACCTACCGAGCTGCCCACGATAATACTGTATAGCACATAGGTTATCTAGGTACTACTACTGAATACTTAAACTATATTATTTGTGAGTCTACACTATATCCACGATATCAATATGGACCATCTATACCAATACGTGTTGATAATTATGGATAATTATGGCTATTCGTTCATGGAGAAATAGCTTAACAACCACTTTATGTAACTGTTATTGGTTAAATTATGCTACAAGCTTGGCGAGAAAGATCGCGGTGTATTGGCACTGTGCCAGAGACCTTATCACGTGACAGCTCTAGCTCTGTAGCCTGTATTCACAATATTGCACGTAACTAGTATGGTGCAATTTGTAAGATACTGCCATTACTGGAAGTGAAAATAAATAAAATTGAAATGAGATAACGGTGGCTCGATAGTATGGGAAATATTGTAGCCTGCCAAACACGAGGAAAATCCGGTTCACAATTATTATGGCAGTGTTCGCGGTCAACTTTTAAAAAAATATATGCCAAGATTGGCTTTCCTGCGGTGGAAAGCTGGGAACAAAAATAAGTAGCCCTGGTATTGCTACTGTCAAGTAAAATAAAAAGTAATAAATAAATCCATTACTCGAGGATATCACCAAAAATTTTTCTGAATTTTGAAATTTTGCATGAATATTACATTAGAACAGAGTGTCACAGTTGTAGAAGTCGGGCCCCGCATCGGCCGCTCCACCTGTTAAGACCCGCCCCGGTCCGGTATAGCTCGGTGTTGGTGATTCGGGGACGGACTTAACTATTATTGTGTTCAGAGGTACAAGTATGCAGGTGCTCAATCTATCACTGGCATCGTGTCAATTAGCTATTATTTATTCGGCATGAGGTGTTCAATTCCGAAGAATTCACGCACGGGCTCCTTGCTAATGACAGCCGGTTAAGCATGAGACTCTGCATCCGGCGGGATGGACGACCATGACACTCAGTTCAATTCATGTCCGGCCATTTCTATCACAGTTTAGTAACAATTTAGTTTAATTATAATAGAGTTTTATATCCTCGAATAATGGAGAGACGGAAATGGGGGGTTTGCAAGGTAATCATTTTACCGGCAATCACAATAAAAACAAAGTATAAAAAACATCAGAGTCTGTGGCCGCAACACGCGGTTCTCGGAAACGTCGTAAGCGGGGATGATAGTATCGCGGCTTACTTAAACTTTAGAATAAATTAAAATACAGGAAAGTCTATCTAGTCCATCATGGGTATGGCGGGTCAGTTCTGTGGGCGTGTCACCCATACACAGGAATTCCACATTTACGCGAGGTGTACGGATGAGGACGACAGTGATCAGCGACTTGGTCTCAACCTGGGCATTAGTCAACTCAGGCTGGTGAGGGATAACTTCCGATCGGGGTCCTAGGAGATAGTGAAGTCTTCCTTTGGACGGTTTATCGGCTGCATGTTCAGGGTGCAGTTCCATGTTGTAGGTTATCGGTGTTAATTCCCACAACTTCCCTCACTCGTTTTTCCTGTAACACTGGTTAACCCAAGTATCTAAATCTAGTCACTTGCGCCTCCATACATCCCGTACCCGAGGGTATCTTCCTCATTATCGCACTCCCAGCATGATTCATCAACAACTGCCACTCCCCTCCGGGTTATCTCCGGGAAGATTCAACCCCAGTAGGTACACAAAAGTACTGAATGACACCAGACAGTCGCCGGACTATCAGTATCGGTATACTAATTGACAGAGAAACATACCGAACATGCTATGAGTATGAGAAGAAAGCACGATTGGAGGTTGCGAGGTCCGCATACGTACTTAAATAGAAACATATATTGGTTACCTCCTCGACAGGGAGATTGGTCAAAGATTAAGACAGGAAGCATGTATAAGGGACTCGCTCCCAAGCAGTCACACAGACATACACGAGGGGG
>CAMPET010000011.1:300608-311110 GCA_946803715.1 Beroe ovata | reverse complement strand
CACGTCACTGTACACATCACTATACAGTAAACACGTCACCATACACGTCACTATACACGTCACTGTGCTAATAAAGACTCACCGATCCTGGATATTTCCCCCATGGCTGCCTCTTTCTTCCTCCTTTCCTCATTGACATTGATCAGGTTCACATCAGAGTTCCCTGTAGAAAATAGTATAGACTTTAATTGATGGATTTGTCGTGCATTAGTGCGGCCTCTGATCAGAGATGCCAAGATACTTGCCCACATGGCCACGCTAAGGATATCTGCCCATACGAAGTTTTTCCGTAGCTTTAAAGGATCATGGAATTAAAATTCCATAGCTTCCACATGGAAACTGATAATTATAGTAGAAGGAAAAATCCACGCTCTTGATTTATCGTGTCTCGACAGAATTCAAAGTTGTGCAGTGGTCACTTCATAACATATCACCAATACTATAATTTGTAGTGAAATTACGTGACTTAAGATCCGATGAACGCAACATGTGAAATGGTGAGGCGGCTTTTAAAATTGTAAAATGTAATTTCAGATCTAACAGTGTCATTTCAACCCAGCGCTGAATATAAATGATATTTTAGATTTCTATCATAATTTCGATTTGCTGAACATATTTCACACCATGGAATGAATTGGGAGCTTTGATGTGGCGATAGATCAGATTATTGCACTCTAGCCATACTTTATTTTATGTCAATGTATGTGATTCTCTAGTTTATCTCCTTAGAGAATCACATACAATTGACACCCGCATGCAACTATATCTGTTCAAGTCCCATGAGAATTATTCTGGATCATTAGAATTTCACTTCAGAAGACTTTACAGCAGTTATCAAAGAATTCACTTCATGACATACCAGTGACGGAAGCGATGTCAGAGAGCTTCTCAAGCTCAGCCATCACGTGTAATTTCTTCTCCTTAGACTCGCCACGCCCTTCAACCTGGAAATAAAATTCATCAATTGTTATTTGGGCAATGGCGATCAGCTACTGGCACCATACTATACGTCATCTTGTCGGCAACGAAAATGTATTTTACATCTGTCATCATACTGGTCGGGCCGCAAAAATTATGCACTAAAAAAATCATGCACTACGATACGCAAAACTATCGCCAAAATAGGTATCTCTTTCCACCTGTACCTATTCTTACTTTTGATAGGAAGAATAGACAAAATGATGGTACTGTGAACTTCATCCTCGAATTCAAAGTACCTCTTTGAGAACATTCTTCTTCTTGTCCTTAGTGCATGAGATATCGGACATTTCCCTGTGGACACTCTCCACATGACTGTGTCTTCTCTTTACTTCTATCAGTGATACGTCCTCTGTGGGTCTCACCTCACTCAGTCCTGCAAGTGAGAGAGAATCACGAAGTGTGAACTTTGTGTGAGATTTTATCATTATCAATAAGTTTTGAGAGAATTTTGCAAAACACTGCTCAACTTCGTTGGATGGAGCAATGTCATGAAAGCAATAATGACAAGATCTACTTTTCCAACTCGGGTTTATTTTACGATTGCTGGTCATTTCGTTGAGGGGAAATTAGTAGGTATAACAATTTACCATGTCTTACCATCCACGAGTGTATCAACTTCTGAAATGTCATTTTGTGGATTTTCAACACAAGATTCTTTATCTGAGTTGATGTCTCCAATAAGGTCACAACTGACTTCTGTTGTTCTTCCGGCCGCATTATAAACCGGATTTGATGAGTAATTACTCGAGTTTGACGATTTTAAAGATCTGCTAGTTATTCTGGTCGTAATCTTGCGGATGTGATAGAGGAAGAAGATAAATATGGAGAAGGGGATGAAGATACCAATGGCCTCGTAGATCATGGCTGTAAGAGTTGATTTATCTATCAATAAAAAATTAGTCAATTTCAAAATGACCGCAATTCGATTTTATGGTGTTGTGTTATAAGGTTATAGGAGAATCATTGATGGACTCCATGATCCTGGAGTTGTGAGGAATATAACATTTTGCACAAATGTTCATCAGTAGAAAGAAAGAAGACAAAATTAATTCAAGACGTGATTTTCTCTCTACAGCTCAAACACATTTTGAAGCTTATATATATACACACTGGATGCTTGTGATGTGGCTATTTTTAGAAACCATCATTTCCTTATCACTTATCTTTTCCTTATGCTTATACATTTGAAGTAGGTACTGTTATTGAGTTATTTAAAGATTCGCTTCTTAACGAAAAGGGCATTGTTGGTATTGATTGGTCGGAGTCCTAAAGACTATCAGGTCTTTACAACAGAGCCCAAAATCAGCTAGATATAGTTCTGAGGAGCTGTTATACTCCATACTGTACACGAGGAAGTGTCGATTACCGATATCTCAAGGGCAGGTGCTTCAGTTACCTAAAGTTTCAATATTTTAAAATCCAGAGGAAAAAGGGAAATGTTGCACCTTGTCTTCCGAAGCTTCGTGAACACCTGGGATATGCCCATGTATACTCAGCTCTCTTGAAAAGATCGGGGTCCCAGTTTAGAACAGAACGATTTCATCTTCTGCTGGCACCTGCTCTCTTTTAGGCAGTCACTCAGATACCAGCTTGTCAATCACCTATGTTTCACCAACTTATGAATTGGAGGGATGTTTCCTTGAGAAACTACAGACAGACAACAGAAATACACTAATTTGTGTCTCGCCCTCAGATCTTACCAAAAATAAGAAATTGCGTCAGTCATGTCGCTATATAACATGACCGGTTTATTTTAGATTTTGTACAGTCATAGGGTGTGCAATGTACATTGTAAACCCTATGACGGTCTAGACTGTGTGCTCAAGTCTCATTAATATAAAGTCCAAGTCCATGCTAAAATCTCAACTTAAAGTCAGTTTCCTATAATACCAGTATAATGTTCTAGCAACGATGTATAATGTTCTCTTATTTGTTCGATTTATCTTTGATATTCTGATTGCGTAAGCTGAATTTTCCAGATTTGGTACTTCTCAAATTTTTATCAGGCTAGACATGGAAGCGGGGGCTTCTCCAGGCTGGGATGAAAAACAGACCCCGGCCACTCCTCATTCAACACCTCAAGTTGCAAAAGTGGAGGAACTTAAAGAGACATCCCTCCTTGTTCAAGAAAAGGGACAATTGGAGGTGACCCAACCTGAACGAAAAGTCTATGTGGATGTTGTTATGATAGTCCTGACATATTTAGTGTACTTGTATCACTTGACTTTTTTATACACACCGTACATCAAACATTACTATACCACCTATCCCAATCTAACTTATATTGTGAAAGCCACACCTGAGGACCCGTTCACAATCACGTCATTGGGAAATATTGCCTTTGTCTTCCATCACTTTCTGAACACCTGGGATATGCCCATGTTTTTCTTCTTGTCAGGACAGAATGCATACTCAGCTCTCTTCAGGAGAACTGGATCTCAGTTCAGATCAGAAAGACTTCATCGGTTGTTGGTGCCCGCTCTTTTTGTGGCCGTCACTCAGATTCCAGTTTCCTTCATCTACTTTTCACCAAATTATGAGTTCAATGGATCCTTTCTTGAGAAACTACAGGCAGACTACAGAAATCCTTTAGAGATTTTTCGACAAGCCTGGTTCCTGCTCTTCTTGTTCATCTACGCCCAGATGTTTACATTCTGGTTCAAGGTCTTCCACCCTGCTCATAACAAATCCTCCAGTGGCTATGTCACCTACTGTGAGTCTTCCCAGGGCTGCTGCACTGTCAAACCATTCAACTGCCCAACTCGAGTATTTTGCTGTCTCAACTTCCTTGGGAAGCCAGCTTTAACTCCCCAAGAGTTTGTACAATCTGTCAAATGGTTTTTAGGAGGACCCTTTAAACTCGCCCTGGTTCCAGCATTGCTGTTGGGAGTGGTCCATACAATCCACAACTTCATACCGTTTGAGAATATTTCTGACATGCTAGATGATGAAACTATCTTGTTATTAAAGGTCAGACCATTCTTCTGCCACTTTGCTGTCTATGTGTTGGGCTATGCAACGGCCACAGCTGAGAACGAGATAAAACAAGAAAGTAAATGGTGGACCTGGACTTGTCTCATTCTAGGCACAGTTCTGTGTATCTGTGTGGCATTTGCTAACCTCCTTCCTGATGGTATCCTGAGATGCATTGTCCTTGGGTTCACAGATGGTATGGGCCAGTGGCTGTTCCTCATGGGATCTCTAGCTTTTGCAAAGCGCCTGATCACTGAACCCAAGAAATGGCATGCCAAATATCGAATGATGGCCATGCCTTTCTACGTGATACATGTTCAAATTCTTGTACTGGTATGCAGTGGGACACTGTGGGTGCCATATCTACGAACATTTCCTATGACACTGATTGTTACCACTATGGTGTGCTTCATTGTCTCCTATGCAATCACCAAGAGTGGATCTCTCAGGTATTTCTTTGGTTTGCCTCCACCAAAAGGATCCATACTCCCAGGTCATGTGATGAAGGGGTTTCTTCCCGTAACTATCCTCGGAGGACTGTATCTTGGAACTGTGCTTTTGGCAAACTTGCTTTGAATATGGCGAAAGAAAGGCTAGAACCTTTTAGAGGAAATAAGACAATAAACAGAGTTGTAGTTTGGGTAGAACTTTAAATTGAGAAACAGATGATCTTGAAAATAGGAATAGCAGCCAAAGGCTTTGGATGATTTACGAACAGTAGGCACCTACCTATAACTTTTATCAACATAGAAAAATTGAATAAAATAAACTCACTGGATTCTTATAGAAAGTTGCAAGTTACCTTCAATCTCTCGGGGGTCGACAACTTAGATTATGCATTCACTCATTTAGAATGTCTTGCCTGTCGATATTAGACAATAACCACTGGTGCGGCTGACGCTCAACTTGCTGATATCAGCCTCCTGCTGCTCAACTTGCCTTTTGCAGCTTAAGTGACAGCAGGGCTGAGCATCACAAGGCAATAAAGAAAATAAGAGGATTTCTTTCGTACGCTTTTTCCTAACTTTTATAAAAGAACTGCTGCATATCTTCCATTCCTTGGATATGGATTTGCATGGTGTAAATTAAATGAGTTGATTTATTCTCTATGCTGATAATTCTCGAAAAGTTTTTGCAAACTTCTGCTTCGGAATCCAAGACTATTATAGGTACAAAGAATCTGACAAGTACAATAGAACAATAAAGTGGTGTAGGTACCAAATTTATAGTATCGGGTAGCCATTGAACGTACAATGATATGTTGATAGCATAAGTGTCAAACTGGTATATGAGTAGCTAATCATACACTATTAATAAATCCATTGTAGGAATACGCAGGATAAGAAGACATGATAGGTCATATTCATAGGAGTATAGCCACACTCATTGTTAATTGTACTTTCTATTGGCAAATTGTAGACAATTTTATTAGAAGTGAAAACATGCCTATATTATGTTACACCCTACCTGTTACAGTAAAATCGACTATGTTACGTGAAATCGACTATACAACTAGAATCAGTCCGGCATTAAACTTTTAGGTACTCCAGGACCTGCAATTATACTTACCTATAAAGCCATAGGCAGGTCAGAATGATTATGATTATAGATCAAGCTTCCGAATATTCCTGGTGAAACAATCGCGATATGAACCAGGTACCCAGCGATTTCCGGGAACAAATTGACGCAAGGGGGGGTCATCAATCATCATATCTATCAACCAGCAATTACTTTTACTTTTGTTTAACAGTTTATACCTTTTTTATTTTTTGCGCCGATCCTTGAAGTGGAAAACCGCGATTTCAGGATTATGTTATGTTGACTATAACATCATCCTATAGACATAATTAAAGAGTAAAGATTCAGGATTATTCTGAGCTCACAAGATTTTTCGAAAGTCCTGTAATTTCTGAAAATTCCCCAGAAACATTTTAATGAGGCAGTGAATACCTTAGAGGACATATTTATGGGGTACGAAATTAGGGCATTTTCGACAAAAATCCCCATACTTTCGTCCTACCACATAAATTAGCCACCACATTAAAATCCCCGAATTCCATTGAAAACGTAAATTTAGGGACGTAATTTGGGAATTTCTTGGAAAAATCTCCATATCATCTTTCCCCCAATAATTTGAACCCCGGAATTTTGATCCGCATAGATATTAGATATGCCTCCTAAGGTATACGAACTCAAGATCTACCTTGATCTGTAGACATTTGATATTGCAATTTCTGTTTTGAGGATCCAATAAGTGGCTCACTGACTCATCTAATTGTTACATCAGTTGTTACATCAGTTTTCCAGTGCTTCTATCATGATCATATTGAAATATTGACAGCAGTTTCTGAATCAAGGCTAAGTCAGGATCATGCAGCCCGTTCTGCACTCCGTACACTCAATACAAAGAAGCAGCAATCCCTCAAAATAGTTAAGAGCTCGGAAAATTGATGCTCAATTGTTGTAAAGCTAAAACATCAGTCTCAATTCTCAATTCTGGTCATCTCATAGGCACATATTACGCTCAAATCAAGTTTGTTTAACATAACTGTTTAACACTGATTGACGATTGTTGCATCGAATTGCTCGTTGAAATAAGGAAGAGGAGCTACATGGAAGCAAAGGCACCCTTATCTCCGGGCTCGGCTGAAAGCAGTCAGCCAATGAGTGAAAAGACTCTGCGCGTGGAGGAACCTAAAGAGACATCCCTCCTTGTTCAAGAAAAGGGAGAATTGAAGGTGACCCAACCTGGACGAAAATTCTATGTGGATGCTATCATGATAGTCCTAACATATGTAGTGTTCGTCTTCCACTTGAATATATATTACAATCCATTCGGCGCACATTACTATACCGTATACCCCAATTTAACTAAAATCGTGGAGGCCACACCTGAGGACCCCTACACAATCACCTCATTGGGGAATGTTGCTTTTGTCCTCCATCACTTCCTGAACACCTGGGTTTTGCCCATGTTTTTCTACTTATCGGGGCAGAATGCATACTCAGCTCTCTTCAAAAGATCGGGGTCCCAGTTTAGAACAGAGCGAGTTCATCGTCTGCTGGCACCTGCTCTCTTTTTGGCAGTCATCACTCAGATCCTGGTGACCTTCTCATACTTTTCACCAAGTAATGACTTCGAGGGAACTTATCTTCAGAAGCTACAGGCAACCTATAGAAATGCGTTAAAGAACTTCAGACAAGCCTGGTTCCTGCTCTACCTGTTCATCTATGCCCAGATGTTTACATTCTGGTTCAAGGTCTTCCACCCTGCTCATAACAAATCCTCTAGTGGCTATGTCACCTACTGTGAGTCTTCCCAGGGCTGCTGCACTGTCAAACCATTCAACTGCCTTACCCGAGTCTTTTGCTGCCTCAACTTCCTTGGGAAACCAGCTTCAACTCCCCAAGAGTTCGTACAATCTGTCAAATGGTTTTTAGGAGGACCATTCAAACTCGCCCTGGTTCCAGCATTGCTGTTGGGGGTTGTCCAAACTATCCAAAACTTTATACCATTAGAAAATATCTCTGACATGCTAGATGATGGAAGTGGAACCATCAGGGAATTCAGGATCAAACCTTTTTTCTCCCACCTTGTAGTATATGTGTTGGGCTATGCAACAGCCACAGCTGAGAACGAGATAAAACAAGAAAGTAAATGGTGGGCCTGGACTTGTCTCATTCTAGGCACAGTTCTGTGTATCTGTGTGGCATTTGCTAACCTCCTTCCTGATGGTATCCTGAGATGCATTGTCCTTGGGTTCACGGACGGCATGGGCCAGTGGCTGTTCCTCATGGGATCTCTAGCTTTTGCAAAGAACCTGATCACAGAACCCAAGAAATGGCATACCAAATATCGAATGATGGCCATGCCTTTCTACGTGATACATATCCAAATTCTTGTAATTGTGTTCTGTGGGGCACTGTGGGTGCCATATCTACGAACATATCCCATCATGCTTATTGTCAACACTCTGCTGTGCTTCATTCTCTCCTATGCAATCACCAAGAGTGGATCTTTCAGGTATTTCTTTGGTTTGCCTCCACCAAAAGGATCCATGCTTCCAGGTGAAGTGATGAAGGGGTTTCTTCCAGTCACCATCCTCGGAGGACTGTATCTTGGAACTGTACTTCTAGCAAACTTGCTTTGAACATCGGTAAGTTGTTAATTAAAAACTGAGTCCGAAACTCTATTGAAGGTCGAAGGATAAAATAATCATCTAAAAGCTTAAATTTTTGACCCTGAAGTACTTTCCTATGACTATAAGGAGCAGACGATCACAAGCTAAAATAGCAGCCCAAGACTTTGGATGATCTCTTAAAGACTCATAACTTGCAGAACCCTGAGAAACTTAGAAAAGCTCCTTTTACTTAGAAAGTTCCTGTAGTAATCTAAAGAAACTTTCAGGATTTTCGCAATGCGTCATATGAGTTTGACATCAGATTACAGTAGAATTAGAAATTTTATCTTATTCAGTTACAGAGTTACCTATGAGTATTTCATTTGTGCTGCTCAAGTTGTGGGGGGAAGTGAGGGACTGGGCAAAGATCCCTGCAGTGCCTTCGGGCGCTATACATCATGTACTAAACGGCACGTCTCATGCAAGCTTCAACCCGGTCTTCATAAGGCTTCAATTCCGGTTACTCTCATGTAAGACTAACCCACTTGTACAATACTGATATTCATCAAACAGAGTGTGAGAGTGAAATATATATTGTTATTTTGCCAACCTTGAAGTTCTTTCAGCATCGATTTCTTGGCACCCTTCGAACGAACAGTATCCATAGCTTCACCAAGCACCTATAGCGAATAAAGGGAATAATTAACTTAAACACAAAAAATACAAAATTATGAAACTTCTTGACGTTTGTTACCCCTGACCTAAGAATTTTCGATAATTTTCAGTGCAGCTCTGCAGATTGGCAATTCCTCGGTAGAGCACACACTTTTCCAACTCACCGCATGTTTCATGTCCATGACGTCACCCAAAGATCGAGACTTCTCCCTCACCCGGGGCATCTGGTTATTCCCAGCTTCCTCCACAACAAACCTCCGAGCAATGCCCTGTGTGGGGAGAGGGGATTATTCTGCGTATATACTACTATACTATATCGAGGGAATTTTCTGTTAGTGTTTTTTCTGAGAGTGTTGATTTAACTCTTTTCAATGAATTCTCTCAATGTGTTAAACCTGCACAAAACCGGCGCCAAACCTGCATTAGACCGGCGTTAGACCGGCGTTAGACCTGCATAAGACCGGCGCCTGGCCAAAGTGGCAAACGGACTTATGCCCGTTAAATCAAGCATATTATCGAAATTGGATGCATTCAAAGTGGTATTGATCTTTTAAGGCTTGATTTTGAAAATGCTGCTCAGATTTTGATTAAATTTCATTCTCTCAGTAAAACAGTAAGACACATGCGTCTTGTGAAATAGGGGAATTATGAACCACAAGTCATGTGTTATCATGAGCTGCAGTTGCACGTGGACAGTACTCACGTTTATCATGGCCCTGTCCTCGTGTTCCTCATCAGAATCCATGTCAACGCTGCTTCTCCGTGATTGTGCCGGGCTGGGCGGCTGTGATGCCGGACGGGGGTATCGGAATTTGGTGGGCGGCGTCTGGAATAGTGGAATACACATTACACATTGATATGTAGGTATGTAATGTAACGAATGATATGTAGAATTATTATGTATATTATTATGTACATCATATGTATATCATAAAATCTGCGGTTACATCAATTTATAGTATCACGATTCTTTTTTTCGATCTTCAGGTGCAACTTGCAAACGGGATCGATAGGCTATTAATTAATGATTGAAACTCTTGATCAATTTTTTGTTGAAATTTTCATGGTTCTTTTGTGGATTATTTTTCATACAGTTCATGACGTACAGCACACCAAATCAAGGGACACATTAATTATTCCGAATTTATAATTGTATTTATTTTTGGCATTGCACTTCCTAGACTCCATTTTCAAATTACCGATTTTAAAAGTCGTCTTCGTTGGAGGCCCTGGGAAGTGAGAAATAAAGTTAATAGTTATCACTTAAATAGTCACTGACATCGCTTAGGCAGAGATTAAGTTGGATCCGATAGGTCGCGGTAATGGTTTCATACAACAATTCCCCAAAATTGATTATTATCTACCCTTGCAAAATCGATAGAAAGATCAGCTCTTTTTAGCCCATCCATCCCAAAAATTCATTAGGGATATCCCAGAATTTCAGCAATGATATAGGGCCTGCCTTCTCAATCAACGCTTCGAAAAACCCTAGTTCATCCTCAAATTCGCAAACCCTATAAAAACCAAATTTCCATATCACAATCTGATTCAAGTACCTGATTGTCGACTGCTACTGTCTCGTATATATCAGGTATCACGTATGAGACATCCAACGCTTTCAGAGCCATATGCCGAGCCTTGACGTAGTACTACAAGAGAAAAATTGGGGGTGAAGGTGGGGTAACTTATTGAGGAGAGGAGACATGGTGAGGAGAGGAGACATGGTGAGGAGAGACGACTTGGTGAGGAGAG
>CAMPET010000011.1:276501-292013 GCA_946803715.1 Beroe ovata | reverse complement strand
CCCCCCCCCCCCCCCCCCCCCCCCCCGAAATAATCAGCAATCCTGACATTTGAGTGAATGAGTGATCC
Source organism: Beroe ovata (assembly GCA_946803715.1). NCBI lineage: Eukaryota > Metazoa > Ctenophora > Nuda > Beroida > Beroidae > Beroe > Beroe ovata. Next base: position 291,945 of record CAMPET010000011.1, on the reverse strand, counting down.
GAACCGCTTTACCACAATTCCTAGCAACAGCGACCAATATATTTATTTCTGCTTAAAGACATCTTCATCAGAGAGCGGTGAACAAAACGACAAATGTGTAGTAAATTTCCATTAGAAAACTGGATAAATGCTTTAGAATATTGTTTAATTTTCCTGCACCAGTACGCGCATCAAAATCATCCATAGAATGAAATTTCCGACTTCCTCTTTATACTACTTTACTACAATCACGCATGATATGGCAGATAGACATTCCACGGTGCGCTATCTATTGACTGCAATAATATCTTACGAATTTGTGATGGTTGTCATGTCCATCATATGTCTAAGGAGGGAGGGGTTGAGCGATTTGCAAGGAATTTTTATTAAGCTGCGCGTGTGCTTTACCACAAAACTAAGATAATATAGTACTGTCTCGGAGTTAAAGTCTGCAGGAATTTTCAGCGTTCTCCAATTTATTTTAACCGCAAGTCACAGCATAATAGGGCCATAATATCATGAACATTCATTTGACCGAACTTTCAAATAGCACGGGAGCAATGCTATACTGCTGTGGTAGTACTATAGTTCATTCACCCATGACAGTACACTGCACTCTGCGAGTGTAATCAGAGTGTAATCCGACTCTGAGTGCACTTATAATGTTCTGTGAGAGTACTCCCCAGTACTACAACTACACTCGCTAATAATCCACTCACCCATGACAGTACACTGTACAGTGCACTCTCAGAGCACTCTCAGAGTGTTCTGTGAGAGTAGTACTACAACTACACTCGCTAATAATCCACTCACCCATGACAGTACACTCAGCAGGAGTGTATCCCCACGGCTCGTAGTAGGACGGGAACACTCCCAGATGACAGCCCCGCACAAAGTCAGAGTAGTCGATGTTGAGGAGGGGACTGGTACTGGATAGAAACTCGGGGTGGTAAACAATCTGGGGGGAGTAGGAGAATAAAGGGTGGGGAGTGGGAGGGAATCAGGGGTGGTGAGTGGCGCCTAGTACCGGATAGAAATTCGGGGTGGTCTGGGGGTGGGGAGAGTGGGGAGAAAAAAGGGGTTGGGGGAATTATGGGTCGATAGGGGGAGGTGGGTGAGAGGGGAAGATTGGAATAAGTCTAGTGGGAAATGAAATTATAGCATCAAATCATTGAGCTACACTGGGATCTTGCGGATATGCGATTGCATAACTTGAAATCTATCTCCAAACTATAAGAAACCTCGTAACAACTTACCTTGACTTTATCAGAGTGATGGTTGAACAGTTTAATCCGCTTGATATGGTTCATGACGTCACTGCTCGATTCATACTGCAGGTTGTGCGTGACCACAGGTGGAAGAGTGGTTCGTGTTTTCGACTGGTAAAGGTACGATTTCAACAGGACTTCGTCATTGGCCGTGAGCAGCTTCTCACTCGGTAGCTCGCCTCTGGAGGGGGTAAAAGTGAAGATTATGCGAAATGATCCAGATCAACCCCGGCCCCAGTACCAGGGTATACATCCCCTAACTCAAACTCTCTACTGGACTGGAGCACAGGTGGTCTACGACTGATGGCCTAGTTGGATATCCAGCAAGAACCTACAAGAGGTGACAAGAGGTGAGGTGAGGTGATTATGTGAAGTGTGATGAATTCCTCACAGCGAGATTAATGCTGATTGAAAACTGTCCAGAATTTTAAGATATTCTAAGATATGGAGCTGCTGGATCGCTGTACATCATATCATATAGCGTATATCATATCATATAGCGATACATATTGCGATCTTGCTTCAAACTGCCGGAGAGAACGTTTTGTAATGCCCTGAAAACTTCCTAACCTCAGGACAGACTGGAATATCCTATCACCAATCCTGTGCTGGATTTGTTCCACACTTTCTCGTATCTTCTTGTGTTGGGCCTGCCCGTTAAGCGACTCCACATTGTAGTGGCTTGTCTTCTCGGGAAAAATGAGGAACGCTGAGGAAGGCGAGGATTAGACTTCTTAGAATTTCTAGAATTCAGGAGCAAAAACCGGGGCTATAATTAACACCGATTGTGCTCAGGCTTCCGCTGATGTNAAATGTCAAAATAGGAATTCGCTACTTAGTGACGTCATTATGACGTCATAATAGTGAATAAAAATAATTTTGAGTATCAATTATGAAATGCTCTATTTTTATTCTTTCCAACGTGGGGTCGAAATCACTTGTATCTTTTACCGATTAGAAGTTATCAGCGATCAAAGAGAGGCCACTTTAGCGGAAAATGCACCCTCTATTGACAAATCTATGTATGTATATTTTTCCCAAAACCAAATGAGATTTGGTTGTTTCAGTCCGCAGCATCTGTGCGTTCTTTATTCTAAAGTCTGTGATATGAAACAGAACGCGGCATATACGTCAGACTGCCGCCACATCACGTTTAGAAATACTGTAGCTTTTCTTAGTGAAGTGGCGGCAGTCTGACGTATATGCCGCGTTCTGTTTCATATCACAGACTTAAGAATAAAGAACGCACAGATGCTGCGGACTGAAACAACCAAATCTCATTTGGTTTTGAGAAAAATATCACTGTTTTTCAGTGGGTTTCGTTTAACTTCCAATATCAGGACTTTTCGAGTGAATTTTGACTAATTGGTCAATTATCCAATTAGCTAATTGAGACTTAAATGAGCTACTATGATGAATTATAATCGTTAAGAGCAAGGTATCATACCCCGTTGAAAAAACCTGCCTGTGTGCTTCCAGTTACGAGATATCAGCCTTAATTAGGCNCCGAGTTAATGGCCACTATAGCCCCTAATTCCCCCAAATCATGTCAGTTAGAGTGAGCATTTCAGGATTGCTTCCAAACCGATAGACCGATTGACTTGAAACTTCTACCATAGCTCAAAGACCATTAGAAACTCAGACAGCCACAATTTCACGTCGAAATGATAATCGGTTCCCAAGTTAAGGGCCGCCATAGCCCCTCGTTCAGCCTAAGCATGTCAGTTGGAGTGAGCATTTGAGAATAGCTTCCAAACGGATAGACCGATTGACTTGAAACTTCTACCATAGCTCGAGGACCACTAGAAACTCGGAAATTCCAAATTTCACGTCGATCTGATAATCTGTTCCCGAGTTAAGGGCCAGTATGTAGACCCGGGATGTCAATTTTGGGAACTCAGGCAAAAAAACAGGAATTTGGATATCTCGTGCTGTCAAGTGTGTACATCCAACAAAACTTGGTCTCTTATATCTCGAACTCCTTAATTAATAAATATTGATTTCGATTACCAAAGATAATGAGATCAATCATCCCAAACGATAAATCTCCAAATATTTTAATTGCCTCAATCGTATCAAGATAATGTGATTGCACCACGATAATGGGAGAGAGGGGTCCTACACTCTTCCCCTCTCCCAAAAACTGAACTTTCTTACCAGCCTGTCAAAATTTAGGAAAAAACATCTCAATTTCTCCCATGTACATAAGTCTAACGGCAAGTTCCCGGAGGAAAAACAGTTTTTCCCATTTCAGTTGAGTCGACAGAGGTAGAGGGTAACCTCTCATCTGATTTATAGTGTCCAACATAGGCCCAGTGAAACTCTTCGTGTTGTACCTCTGTGATTCTGTCATATGGGTTCCTCTCGGGCCGTGCAGTCTTTCGATAAACATGAAAATCATTCTCTGGATATTCATGACCATTTTCCACAGATTGAGTATTTCGGCAGCCGTGCCCCAAGTGTCAATTTGAGTAATAGTATTATCGAAAGTCTCCAGGAGTTTCGTCACGAGATACCTCACTCTTTGCTGTCCATACTGTGAGAGAATGACAGGTCCTGGCAAATTCGACCACGGTATAAAACGCGGTGTTCGGTCATGCTCGTTAATACTCGGCCCAGCACCCTGTTCTGTCCACCTGCGCCGAGTCTCCGCGGGCACCACAACTGCTGAGGAAACGGTCACAATCTGCGAGAGTCATTGTTAATTCGGCGTAAATAAGTACGCATTTCATTAATTCAATCTCTGAGTTCATTCGACGTATTGGGAATACGTGTGATTAGTTCGGTAATTTCGTATTACAGGTTAATTCAGTAATTGTTAATTCATACAGTTGTTACCCCAAGAACCTACCATCAACTATTTGTCGTCGACCAATAGATTCCAAAAAATAATATCCGTACTTAATTTCACCCCCAAGTACGTATTCAAAAATCAGTGCATCACGTATTTCGTGGCTCTTACTGGAACCTGTGATTCTTTGACTTCTGGGATCGAGTCTTCACCATGCACAATCACTTGCTCTGTTGTTGGTATTATATCTTCCACTGGTAGGCCCTCTTCTGGTATCCTCTGTTCTTGTACCATGTATCGCCACTTCTTATCCAGCCTGTGATTCACCTTCTGAGATCTAGCTGATTGGATGACCATCTCAAGTAGCTTGTTATTTCTTCGTATACCTTTCACACAGTACGACACTAGCAACACTACAATACATAACACAGTCAGAACGAGAGAAAACATACTGCAAACTTCAACAAACTTGTTCTTCGACAATCCAAGGGCGTAGTTATTGTTGAATTCACTGGCAATAATACTGGTGGTGTTCTCCAATATTTTCCTGAGGTTTGTGACGTTTCTCTCCAGTGACTCTGTTGCTGTATGGGCCAGGTAGGTGTCAAAGACCAGTTGTTGCTCCGGAGTTTCCCAGTTCAAAGTTCTGACAGTCATATGGTTGTCAGGGGCATACATCATTAACTGGTTACTCTGTACAAGCTTGAACTCGCTCCACTTGAAAAAATAGGACCACTTCTCGAACGAGTTCACAATTTGCAGCTTCGAGAACTCTGATCTTCTCATCGCTAGGATGTCTTCTTGCGAGAACACCAGTGCCCCAGCTTTGGTGAATGCTATCTTAGTCTCACACAGAACTTCTTCAAAAACACAGTCCGCTGGAGAAGTGAGATTAGTCCTAAGACACTTCAACTCTCTCATGCTGGGTGACCAGATGTCCTTGTAATCCTGTTGACAGAGAAGGATGTCCTCCCTTTGAGTACAATCCGTCGTATCTGCCGCGAACAGTCCCCGATCTTTCTCTATGATTACTCCTGGCAGATTCACCTCAAAACAGATGTTCGATTCTTTGTTCTTGGGAGCTATGGGTACTGTTACTGCTGAGTAAGTTCTGTGTAAACGATCTGCTTGCAGTTTAGGGGCGATTAGTAGGAAGTGAAAAACGATGTAATGCTCTACCATGGTTACGTTCATTATGTACAAATCACCAACTCTATATAGAACTTCTGGATGATCCCGATAGAGTGTGTCAGCATACATTTCATTCTGTTCTACCACAGTTCTGAGGTCTGCAAGTGAGAGGGTCTGAGGTATCGACGCTTTCAATATGCCATGCCTAGGAGCAAACATAAGCTGGGTGATTCTGTCGATGTGCTGGTCAATCACCTGTTGGTGAACCATCAGTAGGGACAGCGATACTATGTCACACTTCAATCCATGGATGACCTGATTGTAACTGTCAAAATTGCTCTCCAAAATCTCAAGAACCTGATGTTGAAAACGACGTGTATTTTCCATGTTTTGGTAAACCCCTTCTGTGAATCTTTGGAAACGGCTTTCTAGGTCTCTGAGATGTTCTTTCATTTTCCTATTTTCACTAGGCGATTTCAGAATTTCATAGAAATGCCCAATGATAGGCACTGAAGACAAGAAGTCGAAGGTTTTCCATGATCTTGGGTTCCTTGATCTACGGATATCTCTTACTCTGAGATCATACGCTTCAACCACATCCTGGAACTTTGTTAGCAGACTTTGCATCTTGTTCTGATGAGTCTTACTCATTGTATCTAGTATCTCATGAAACAGGGAGTTTTCTTGCTGACACAAAGCTTCTCTCGTCAGACCATGGTTTTCAAGAATACACTGCAACAACGCTGCTCTACTAGTAGAAGTTTCATCCAACGAATCCAATCTATAATAAACTGTGGTTTGTATCCAGCATGTGTTTGACATGTCGTCAAATGTCATCATTCCACATCTAGGGGTGACCAAACATTTTATGAAACAATCCACTAGTGAGGCGTGCTTCACAATATCCAAAACAGAGGCTTCCACAACTCGCATCTGATATATCCAGCAACCCGACGGTTCCTGGAGGCCAATCATCTCTTGTATCATTTTAAAATCTGGCGTGCATGTCATATTACATACACTCTCGGGCGCCACCGGGGTATCCACTTTGTAGAACACGCTTTGATACAGATTTTGGGTGCTATGTGCAAGTATGCCTGATGGCAACAGAGCTAAACCCAAGTTCTCCCTCACGATTGGTGGAGTTGATGAGACCACGTGTTCCTCCTCTACGTATAAGTCATCCTTCTTGATAGTATCCCCTATGTTCAAACATGACCCAAACACCATTCCTATCAGCCATATCATCATGCTACAAACAGTGAGGACTTCAGACGTTACAAATTTCCGCATACCCTTCAAAACAAGGATCCAATCACAGTTAACTATCACATTCAGATTTCTAGACACGATACCATACGCACAAACTCATTGAAATAAAATGAAAGTGAAGACGACATGTACTGACAAGTTGGCGTAGTAAGAGAAAAACGGCGCCAACCTCCATTCTCCTACTAATTGCCACACATATAACATCTTCAAGACTAGTCCATTGGTTAGCTAACCATCCACTCTGAGTTGTGATGGACTCACTTAGTCTAATCGCGAGTCCCAACCCCTTAGGAATCCAAATACGTCTCCTCAATACTATAAATCAGTCCATACCTTTTTCTGCATACTTCTATACTTCCATTTCCCATTATCGTATCCTTGTTCTTTGAGTATGCGCACCATCCGATTCTGACTCCTCAATCCCCATAATACCTGTACAACATTAGCTGTTTTAGAAGTCATTCCTGACTTACACTTCCCCTGTCCCGAAAAAAAATTGGTCCACAAATTACGACTGGCGACTGCCCCGATGGCGAGTATCATACACAGACTCTATGGCCTATATCATACCCAAATATCATACACAGTATCATACACAGACCCGATCCCAGTTTACCATCACATTACTGTTCCTCATACCTTTGACCAGTTGTGCCATCCATTTTCAGTCGCACTGGTGGTCGTCGATGCCTAGCTTGTCTCTGCGTGTCATCACCATTTCCAGGCTGATCTTTTGTTGCAGTACTGGGTTGATCTTGGTTGGAGCTATCTGGCAGCAACATTGATAGTGCCATGTCTCCATCCGATTCGTCACTAGAACTATCTTCATCCTCCCTTTCAAGTCTGTGGTTTTCCGACTTGTCCTGAACATCGGTTTTCTTTTGTATTCTCATGTTAGGAGGCATATATCTCAATGTATCGAAGTGAACTACCTCTATTTTCCTTGTTTCCAGGTTCTTGATTCGATACGTCCATTGCGAGAATATTTCGACCACGATCCACGGACCTGAAAAACAGTTTCTGAACTTCCGATACTCCTTTATGTTTGGACTGAGCGGTTTCCAGAGCAACACGTGGTCACCAACCTTGTACGTTGTGTGAAACCCTTTTTTCTTGTCATATGCTGCCTTCTGTGCCAACAGCCCGTTCACGTTGTTAGCCCGCACGAGGTCGAATATCTCCCTGATTTCATAGAAAGTAGCAGACGCCAAGTGAGCTCCCGATTTGTAGAATTCGGTTGTGGTTGTGTCATGTATGAGATCAGTGGGGGTCCGGATTTCTCTCCCGAAGTGTAATCTGAAAGGTGAGAACTTGGTTGTTTTACAAACTGAGCTGTTGAGTGCGAAACACACCGCGGGTAACATGGAAGGCCACAGATGCGGTTTGTCATTCACCAATTTCTTGAGTACCACAACTATATGTTTATTGTAATTTTCACAGTGACCATTACCTTGAGCGTGGTAAGCGGTAGTCTGTGCTTTGTAAATGTTCAAAAGACTGTACAAGATTCGCATAGTTTTAGCTGTGGTGAGATTGCTGGCTCGATCTGAGAGAATTTGTTCAGGAATACCATGTATCCAAAACCAATGTTCCAGTAGAGCCTTAGCTATAGTCGTCGATTCCGCGTTTATCAGCGGAACTGCACACACAAAACGGGTGAACTTATCCAACATTGTGAGAATCCACTTAAACCTGATGGGGCCGTCGATTCGTCCAATGAGATCAATGCTCAGGAATTGACCCGGTCTACACGCAGGGAACAGTTTCAACGGTGCTCTGGGATTCTTGCGATATGTCTCATTGACACTGAAACAAACCGGACAAGTGGCACAGTGATATTTGATTTTAGCGGTCATGCTTGGGAAGTAGTACTTTGTTCTGATACGCTCCAATGTTTTATGCGGCCCCAGATGACCACAAGACTGCAAATCATGGTTGGTTCTGATCATTTCCTCCTGATCACTCTCAGGAACACATACTAACTCACGAAATTTCCCCGATGCTGAAGAACAATATTTATAGCAGACGAGGCCTTCCTTACTCAGACACATGTGTTCAAAGTAACGCCAGTATTTGTGCAATGAGGAAGAAAATCTCGCAACATCAGTGGTTTCCATCGGCTTTTTCTGGTCGTTAATCCATTGTTTCAACATACACAAATCTCGATCCTGTTCCTGACTGGCTTTCAAACTGTCGCTGTAGTATGCTCGTAATGGTCTCTTGAATGAACCCCTCGATGATGAATCATCAAAATCTTCAACTTCTTCTACCGCTGTCGCATGTTCGACTGTGATGTTACCCTGAATTTGGTCCTCAGAAGTCTCCTCATTAACCTGAGCCGTGCTCTCACTAACAGTGTTTCCTTCAAGAGGGCTTATATCAAATTCAACTGAATGAACCATTACAACGACGGGACTGCTTGTGACCTGGTCACACATACGGTGATTCATCTCAGTCACAGCTTCACTGTCGTATATTTCCTTGTCCCCCTCACACTCATGGTTCTGATCAAGTTTAGCACTTCGAGCTTCGGTATCTTTCCACCACTGAAACAGCTGGTCAGAGGTCTGTGGCAAGCGACTCAAACAATCTGGTACATCTAGAAATTTCCCCTCCAAGTACTTGATGGTAAATGAGTAATCTGCGGATAAATCAAGTATCCATCGTAATAATACCGCAGAGTTACTTTTTTTCAGGAAATTCTCATATGTTATTGCCTTCATGTCGACAAAACAGGTGAATTTAGCATTAAGAAGATAGTAGCGCCAGCAAACCGTGACATGGTACCATAGTGAATATAGCTCTCGTTTGAACGAGGCCCATTTCTGCTCTGTAGAGTTCAATATTTTCGATGCATAGGCTATTGGGTGAAAATGACCGTCCAGTTTGTGACCAATGCATCCAGCGATCGCTATTTCCGAAGCATCTGTGTAGACCAGCATTTCTAAGTCGGGCGACGGAAATATCAGGACTGGTGGTTTTGTAAGTGCAATCTTGAGCTCATTGAAACTGCTGAGAAACTCCTCAGTGATGATTAACTTATCACTTTTCAACGCGTCTGTTACCCCCTTCGCGATCTCTGCAAAGTTTTTTATATGTGGGCGAAACCAATTACAGCACCCGAGAAATCTTCTCACGTCCCGTATGGTTTTAGGTATCTGCATGTCCACCACAGCCTTGATCTTCTCATGATCTGCTTCTATCCCGTCCTTAGTGAGAAATACTCCGCAATATTTCAACCTTGTTTGAAATATTTGACACTTTGCTGGGTTGAGTTTCAATTTCGAAATGCGAATTCGACCAAACACAATTCTAAGATTGGACATCATGGTATCGAAATCTGGTGCAGGAGATAGTACGTCATCTACAAATGTCGATGCTACTTCTGGTGGACACCCAGCTAAGACCCGATCAAGAAGGTTTTGAAACGTACCAGGACTGCCACACAAACCAAGTGGAAGGACAGTGAATTGAAAGAACCCCACACCAGGAATTGCAAAGGCCGTGTATTTTTTGTGTTCAGGTTTCAATGGAACTTGTAGAAAACCATCCCTAAAGTCGAGACTCGTGAAAAATACACAACCATGGCAGCCTGCCAAAATGGTGTTTAAAGCAGGTACCGTGGCATAACTTCGAATTGTAACCTTGTTTAGAGCCCGAAAATCAAGAATGAGCCTCGTTTTCTGTCCCCATTTCAAAACCAACACAGGCGTGTTGTAATCACTCTGAGATTGTTCTATAATGCCTGCTTCTAACAGCTCTTCTAGCTCCCGAATGCAATCGGCTCGCAGGTGTAGTGGCACCCGTCTATAGGGAGCTCTAACCGGTTTATCAGTATTCAGCAGAATTTCGTGAAAAACCAAATCAGTTCTACCCAGCTCCATTCTATTCAAAGCCCAAACATCAGCATATTCGATTATCAGCTTACTTACTGCGAGCTTCTGTTCAGGGGACAAACTATTGTTCTCGTTGACCTTGAGGGCTTCGATAATCGCTGCTACTCTATCTGGGTTATCTTCTGGCGGAAGTTCATGCTGATCTAACTCCTCCAGCTTGTATGCATACACCGACGGCAGTCCTCGGGCAATGACAGTATTCTCTGGAATCCATATCTCGATATCATCAGCATCTATCGCAATTGGTATCTCTACATCACCACCCTGAACCGCTACCAGATTATCACTTGGGCTGTCAGATCCTTGTGTACATGAAATACACTCAAATTCCGAGGACAATTCGATGTTGAACAAACCTTCAGCCTCTGGCATTGTCTCTTTCGTGCTCTCTTTCTGTAGCGTACACGGAAGTGTGTCCAAACCCCTGAGAACAGTATGATGAGAGATTACCAACAAAACTGCATTTGAAGAGCGTGGACCTAGTAGCATAGCTGTTTCGAATCTATAACTTCGAAGTAGCATGAGTTTGAAGTCTATCGAGACCTTCTGTGACGCTAAGAAAGGATATCCTAAAATGCAGTCTTCATTAAACAGGTTTGTGACTACAAAATCAGCGGTAATAATATGCCCATTCAAGCAAAGTGAGACATTTTTTAAAACACCCAGTGTTTGTAATGGAGCACCGGTTACACCTACCAGTCTGAACTTTCCACTGACTATCTCCTCTGTCAACCCCAGATCATTCACTAACTTTTCACTGATGAGGTTTGAACTTGATCCCGTGTCCACTAGAGAAGTTACCATATGACCGCGAACAGAAACAGTAATGTACACGTTTCCTTCACACAGACTACTTTGACCACTCTGTTCTACAGGTTCCTCTGCTTGCTCCGGAGTGTCCCCACTCGTAGTATGACTCGTTTCACTCACTTCTTCACACGTAACCCTCCCTTCAAGAGAGGGATCTACAAGTTTTTTGAATTCCTGTCGGATTGAGGGTTGACACGGCTTTTACTCAGGTTATCTTTGGCTGCTTCTCTTGATTGCTGTAGCTGAGTCTCAGGCGACCACTTGTCCTTGTACGGTTCGAATCCCAGACCAGTCGAATTATGTGGTGCTGATGTCTCGACCATTCTGTCTCCACTGCTTTGTCCATCCCTACGTACTTGGCGTTCAACTGCTCGTTCATAAGCCGCTGCCTCCCTGTTATTTAACGAGCCCATGGTCCGACTATTCGATTCTCTCACATATTCTACTGCTGCTCCTCGGCCGTAATATGAATCTGGACCGTATTCATAGGGCTGAACAAACTGTCTATTGCTTACATCCATCTGCACACCGATTCTGTTCTGCATCCAATCACGGTGCTTCTGATAACAATCTCGAGCAATGTGGTTGGGCTTTGAACAATAGTAACAGAGGCGCTGTTCTCGTCGAATGGGGAGTCTCATGGGGGGTGGCATCTCATTTCTACGCTGGGGATACCCTCCCATTCGCTTGACTGGGCAGTCAGATGCATAATGGCCCTGTTGCTTGCAGAAGTAACACGTGACATTCCCTGTAGACGTTTGAGCGACTGGACCATCACGGTTGATCACAGAGACACCTAACTCTGGGGCTGGTCCGGACTTCATAACTGCAACTGAGTAATTCTCATCCGATATTAAGGACTCTCTAGCGAGGTACGATGCATCCATTCTTGTGGCCTCTGCCAACAATTCCCGGAAGGGTCTATCGGTTGAGTTAATCAGGAGTACAGCAACAGCGTCTCTCCTAACCCCGACAGCTAAGGCGTCTTTCAACGCAGAATCTCTCTCAACAGTTTCATCAGGGCCATAAGCAGTTTTCCCCAATTGAATCAATCTTCTCCCAAATTCTTCCACGGTTTCATCTATCTTCTGTGCCGCCTTCTTGATCTCAAATCTGGCAGCTACACGTGCTTGAGGAGGGCTCAGAATTGTGATCACCAAATTCTTGAATTCATCCCAAGTAACACATTCCAACGCACTGTTGTCAATAAGTGAGGCTTGTGCTGTAGCGTCCAAGTAGGTCATAAACGAGTGCATAGCAGGTCTGCCGTCCAATCCCATTATCGCACGAAAAGGTTCGAACTTTTCCATAAATGCCTGAATGCTCATTTTAGATCTATCAAAAACTTCAGGTTTTTTACTACCTGCAACTCCCGCCCTAAAATCTAATTTCGCCTGGTCTATAGCCGCAGTTACACTCCTTTGAAGAGCCTGTCTTATTACCTGTTTTTGTTCCTCTGGTAGATCTCCGATGGCGTCCTCCATGATGATGTTGATCCCNTGTAAATTTCGATTCTTAAAATAACATGGCGTCATGGCCATTGCTCAAGGAAAATATATCGACAGATTATAGTATCGGTCCTGGCCCAGCAGATTGCAGAAGTATAGTTAATAGTCATGAATACTGCAGAAGTATAGTCATGAATACTGCAAAAGTATAGTCATGAATTGAAACCTCACCAACGACAGTGATGTCGACGTTGTCTTTCTTCAGGCAGTAATTGAGCTTGGCTAAACCCTCCAGATACAGATCTATCCCTTTGTTCAGGTACTCATTCCTGTGATGGATGAGAGTCTGAGAAAAACACGTTACTTTGATACTATCATCATTATCAACCATGATTTAGTTAATCATACTTATATTATCATAAAACCAGTTTTCATACCCGGCAAAATCATTTAATTTCCGCGCCAAATCAAAGCCGCGCGTTCGGGTCAATTTTATGCGATAACGATTTACTAGTCATCGCAACTTTTTCCTTGCGCCCGACGTAAACTCGTTTACAGTGGTTCTCAATTCTCATTTCATCGAACTTTATGTTCGTTGGAACTTAGACATATAATAGCTTGAGAATGTTCTTTAGGAGAAATCACATCCAGCTCAAGATTTGATGATATTTCTTTGTCCAAACCCTTCCCTAGATCTAACCCTGCAGTACTGCAGTAGCTAGAAAAGCAGCAGGCAATTTTCTTTTTGGCACATACCTATATATACCTATCTACTGATACAGTTCTATGATGGACTTATCATGTACAAATACGCCTTTTAAATTTGTGTGACCATTAACGATATTTCCTTGCGTTTGGCCATAACAAATCTTGCCACGCGAGCAACATATCGATGGGGAAATGTGATATGGCATGTTCGTGATTTCTTCAAAACTCATATGCCTTTATTATTCTACAAATTTGATTTATGCACAGTATTATTCACAGTAGGTTTGGTGCACAGCCCTGAATGACGGCTTCTCTTGGGGATTATGTTTCAAATTTGTCCCTCAACTAAACAATATTGCCTATAGGTATGGGGTAACTTTGTGAAGGAATACGGCGGGAACCATTCTTTAGAGACAAGAATTTGTGAAATCATCACAGACACACAACCAACATACCTAGTGAATATGGTTTATGTTGTGTGAGTGAATTCAATAAGATTAAATACTTCGTCTAAGGTAAGGGTCACATTTCAATCTAAAATGAATTAAAAATAACGAATCAAGTTTGGCAGCAGACTAAATTCTCAGGAAATTCAGAAACAAAATAACGTACATTTTAGAAGCAATGTGTGCTGAATCCAATTCCCACAATACACAAAATACACGAAGGTATACACTATACATTACACAGTACAGACTGAGTTTATTGCTTCATTAAAACTGGTAGCTGTAATTGAATATGATAGGTATTACTGTGCTCAAATCCATACACAAAATACCTACCTTCCGTGTAGGTAGTCTATTGCTTTGATATAAATATTGAAATATAATGGGCTAGTAAGGTATAATAAGTAATTAATAAATATAATTGATTACTTATTTATGTCAATTGTTACAACTCCGTCATAAACAGAAGCTACTCCCTCATTTCCTCAAGATAAACGCTTAAATTCGATTTGATAATCATTAATTGCCTGACACTTATCTTCGGTGAAAGCTTGGTTCTTGCTCAGTCATTGCTCACTGCTCAGTCACTGCTCCACTAGACTCTTTCCTATCTATCTATATTAGACTCTATCCACAAATACCTACATCAAACGGGAACTTGCATTTCTTTAGAACATGAATATTCCTCTACCCCTCGTAGCAAACAGCATACCTACCCGTGAATCTTATTTTGATTCCTAGTGCACAGTGAGTGTGCCCTGTGCAGCTGTTATCAAGCACCGATAAAATTGTGTCTCATTTCATATATTATCGGGTGTAGTGTTGCAGTATGTTAAAATGTCTTATCACCATATCATCAGATGTTTACAATTTTAAGAGAGGAAATATTTGCTACCGCCTACCTGTGGAATAGCATATTCGGGTTTGCGTTTGGTGAAATCTAATTTTGATTTTGGGCAGCCGATGAAAAAGCTAACTCGTAACTCGGTATGTAGGTAAGTAGATATTGGATTTAGAACCTGCTATTGTGGTAGTTGGAAGCTCAATGTGTACTAACTAAAAACTAAGGTCCCCGGGCGCTTCTATAACATATACATAGCTTAAGGTTAATAATCGCACTCTACGAACTCTACGAACTCTACGATCCAATAATGCAACAGATGATCCTTCATTCTGACATAAACACGATAATATTATGTTATCATTATTCAGCAATTAGGACGTGCGAGTGTGTGTGTGCGAGTGTGTGTCTGTGTGTGTGTCTGTNGTGTGTGTGTGTGTGTGTGTGTGTGTGTGTGTGTGTGTGTGTGTGTGTGTGTGTGTGTGTGTGTGTGTGAGTGTGTGTGAGTGAAAGAGAGAAGTCTTCTCAGAAGATATGATTATTGTTTATTCATGAGCACTCTCAATTTGAACCCCGAGTTAGCACTTATTATGCATTCAGCACCATCAACTTGAACACAGAAAGCTACCCCTCATTCCAAATCCCATTGTCTTCCATTCTCTACACACACAAATCATTCCCTCTTCTGTATTTAATATTTATTGACCACTTACCTCGAGCAAGAATACATACTCTTACATACGGGAATATATGAATGTAGTCGATAATATTCACTGACACCGAGATTTTTCACAAAACAATAACACCCCTCACCCCTCACCTTCCTGCCCCCTCACCCCTCACCTTCCTGCCCC
>CAMPET010000011.1:235398-247385 GCA_946803715.1 Beroe ovata | reverse complement strand
GTGTGTGTGTGTGGCTGTGTACCCACCATCACTGCTCAGGTACTGCTTTGCTCCCACCACTTTCAGAGTGTACCTCGTATCAGGCGTGTTTGCGAGGAGCCGCGGTGATATATTGGTAAGGGAGTTACTGCTGTTGTAAAGTTTGAGTATGTCCGACGGGTCCGACTCCGTTGCACTACGGAAACACTCTGAAACAATGATAGCAATGAGGTACACACTATAACACGTCATGGAAACAATATGGAAATGAATTCTCGTGATTTAGTGGCAATCTATTTTACTATAGCTATTTTACTAGGTATACTATATAGCTATTCAAAAAAGACGATTACTGTTCTGTTTGAACTTCTAGAGATGAGGTTGAAATTAAGGAGAAAATTCTGAAATAGACATACTTAGATGAAATTAACACATCAATAAATTAGGCGCTTTTCATTGTTTCAGTATTCGGCTGTCTGTCTTCTACAACAGTCTGAATCATGACGTGTGCATCATGTCTACTGAGTACTTTAGTAGACTAGTAGACACTGTGTAGACAATGACGTCTACTAGGCACTGACGACTAAATGTCTACTGCATGACGAGGTCTGTTTTTAATGTACTGACATAATTAACGTGGATCTTTTGGATCACGGCGTGCATATGTCTTTTACCTATAATTCGTCCCGTATCATATTAATGTTCAGAATAACAAGTAAAATTATGAAGAAAGCCTCTCAATTACTCAATTAATTATCTAGTCGTGAATAATATATAAGGTACTAACATTTTGAATATTAAAGATATCCTATCATAACTCAATCATCAACTATACCTTAATCATAATTCACATGCCTCCTCACCGGAAAAAATGCCAATTTGGCAAAACTCCAAAAAGTTTTTCATGTAACCTTATATTACGCAGCTAATAATGGAATTATTGCAATAACTTCAGTAACTTTATTGGAGAAGCCACCAACTTGACAGACACAATTTTCAGTTATTCACAGCTGGCATGTATAGGTTTTAGCACCATGATGTCATTCCATCTAATAGGGTATAGTTCAAGTTAAAATCAGAGAATGTAAGGGTTTGTTGACATCTTACCCAACACACTATTCATAGCACTGACGCATGGGTCAGTTCTACTGGGTAATAGGTCATCCTTTTCGATGAGCAGTACTCATTTGACAACCGAATCCGTAGATCTTTCGAATCAGCGTTTCAAAACTAATTGAGTAATAATTGAATAGTTAATCAAATAGTTGGTACACTTGTTACCACTCCCCTTCCCTCAATAACAAACCCCTAAAACCTGGTGAAATTGTTGCTGTTCCCGAGCAATCTCCCACTGAAGTTTCACTAAATTAAATTCAGCCTGGGTGGTCCAATTCAGAATATTGTTATATGTATTAGAATATGCTAGCCACTCACCCCACACACTGGAAAAGTGCGAGCATCTCAGGAAACAACCATTCGGTTTCCAGGATCAAACAGTAGATTCCGAACATTGATGCTATTTTAGGTGCTGTTTTAGGAATTAGGTACAATTATCAATTCTCCACATTAAACCCACTCACCCCAGAACCTAGTCCCTACCTCTCAACTACTCTTGTTTCCAGTACCTAGGTACCCACCTCCTTTTTGCTAAATATCATTCTTATAATCAACCATCCTTATTAACCTATCACTACATAAACCAATTAGTATACCCATATCTCCCTCCAAACTAAAAACCCGACTTTATCAACCACAGATATATCCAATAGATGTCACCCACCTAGCCCCTTAACCAAAACGATATCCATCTCACCTTCCCACTCACCCATCCTCTTACACTCAATACCCACCTCTTCTAGACCCAATACCCACCTCTTCTAGACCCAATACCCACCTCTTCTAGACCCAATACCCACCTCTTCTAGACCCAATACCCACCTTTTCTATAAAACAGAGGTCTCTTCTATTGGGTCTCTTCTATAGACCCAATACCCAAACCAAATACCCATCACTCCCTGAATACCCAAACCCAGTATCCACGTATCTCTTGCACTGTAAAAACATACCTGATAAACCCCTAAATTAAATAATTAACTTCCTAGTTTAGTACCCACTTCCTTATTCAAATAATTTACTTCCCAGTACCCACCCACCTTTAACCTCATCTGAGGAAGCGTCGCTCCAAAACTCCACCTGCTCGTCCATTTCGCCTATCTTGAAGTAGATTGTCTTGAGGTGGGGCCTTCCTCCCTCAGCCACGCCACTGTCCAGCTGTGAGGGGAAACAGGGGTGATGAGAGATAGTTAGTTAATTCTCTTTTGACTCTGTTTACAAATGAAAATACGTCTTTTAATTGCCGTATTTTCATTTGTAAACAGAGTCAAAAGAGAATTAACTAACTATCTCTCATCGTAACTTATGCGACTCTTATTCAATCGTCCAATCCATGAACTATGAAATAGGGGAGCTGTGACAAGATGATGACTATAAGTGATGACACGTGACGCCGATGTGACCAATGGTGATATGATTTCGATGTCATTCTGTGCGACTGACTGAAATGATGACCAACACCATGACTATTTTATGACACTATGACTATTTGACCAAGAAACAGTATTATATGGTGACTCTGGGAAACTGTAAAACTACATATAAAACCACATGTAAAACTACTTGTAAAACTACATGTAAAACTGGTGATACTGTTAGTGTCATTGTGTCGATCGTTTTTCTTTCCACAAATATAACAGTGATTTTTTGCTTATTTTTCCCTTACTCTAACAGTGATTCGTTTTAGTACAACAAAATATAGAAAGAACTGGGTTATGAGTTATGTGAGTGTTCCTATGTCATAATATAGGTAATCATGTCATAGTCATGACTAAGAAAGTAAAAATAATGATGTCATAGTACGAAATGGAGCACGAAAATGACAGAATTAACGAACGTAAAAAAACAAAAAAAACGTAAGTTGCTTACCCTCTTGTAGTCCATCTGCATGATGCTTATAACTGATATTGAAATGATAGAATCTAATGAAACAAATCAAATCAACGATCTGGTATACCGCAAACATAGCAAAATAATTGGTACTGATTTTCTGATCCGAGGATTGGCGCAAGAGAAGGAAGAATCTAAACTGTGAATCATCTAGTAACTATAGTAGTTTCGGCAGGTGGCAAAGGAGAACAGAGGGGTTTAGGCCCACAGTGCCCCTCACAGCTTTCAAGTATCAATTTATTCTGGCAAATCAAAACAGGTTATTCAACACAAATTGAGCAACAATGACATTATCCGTCAATGATAAGGAAAAATCATTAATAACAGGGAATGTTGAGGTGTAAAGAGTGACCGTGGGTCCACTGGTCGAATAATTGTGACCACTCAAGTATTACAGCACCCATTACAGTGCTACTGCAGTTACCCATTAATTTATATCGCATCATATTTTATTCATTTCTGAATATTCATGGTGGTTTGACCTGGAACATATATTAGAATGTAACACCTCGTTGATTTTGATGAACAAATTGATAATTTGATCGAATAAACGGGAATGTTCAGGATTCGGAACAAGCCTAAAAGATGGGGACATACTGATTTTCTAAATGCAATAATACCAAGTGACATTCAAGTGTCAAATTTCGCTGCGATATTGGAAATGTCCACACACAAACACACACACACACGTACATACACACGCACACACGCACACGCACACGCACACAGACAATCCCAAACGGAACTTTGAACTCTGGTGGACACTGAAATAGTTCAAAACTCTAATATATAGTTGATTGCCGCGCGCAGCATATGACGTTCTCATGTGCTTTATCACCTGATGCAGTACGGGGGTTTGCAAACAGCTGATGCTCCAAATAATACGACAAGATTAATGGCAATATTATGTTGTTTGTCATGTTGCTATTTGAATAACAACCACTATCATTCCAATCACGAGACCAATGTTTTCCATATGATGTCAGGCGTCAGCTAATCAAATACTATTTTTGCAAGGGCCGTAGCATTTGGTTGCTGACGACATCCCTACCTATGATCATGGTTAATGTTGATTTTATTACAGCGTTCAGCCAGGCATTCTAGCCCATAAGTTATTTTCGTAACCTATTTACAGTGATGCACGCCGCCGCCGGACGCCGCCACGCCGGCAAATTCTCACACGCCGCCACGCCGAAACCTCTCAAGTCGGCGTGGCCATTTTGGGCACGCCGCCGCCGGTTGACGAATAATGAACCGGCGTGCATCACTGCCTATTTAGCTATTTGACGATGTACGGTATGTGACCTATCATCAGTCATCTTGAGATTACTACAGACATTACATGGGGTAATAAATGCCTATATCGGTATTAGCTGCTGACAGCAGAGGATCAGAACTTGATTCGTATCTCAGTCATGAATGAATTGAGATCATTATATTAGATGCATGATACGTAAATTAAAATAAAATTAACAAATTAGTAACCATCCTCGGCCAGCTAAGAATATCGATATACTGGTATAATACGGAGGAGAAACATAAATCGCCCGGATGAATTAGGTGGGTACTTAAAATATAGCTTTATAAGCACCTACTACCTATCTAGTATCTACTTAAACTTAGATAGAACTAGGAGCGTATGATTGCTTCTATGAGACAAATATCATGTCAGTGTGGCACAAAAGCAGTACCTATCGATTAAACAATGTACATTGTACCCGTGCAGTGTGTACAATGCTTGATCTGTGGGAAGCACGCCATATTGCTAAATTTGATACAATATCATAGGTACCGTCGAATTTGGGCCACTGCTTCGAAAGTAGGTAATTGAACTGCGTAGTGATGTAGGAGGACAATTTTTTATAATAAGCATTAGTACCTGAGAGTTATTGATTAACTTAGAAAATAGGTTTGTCAATGTGAATTTGAAAATGCAATTTTTGAAAGAATCTCTTATTCTAATGAATAAGATAGCAAGCTTACTGCAAGCAAGGCAATCCTAAGAAATCGCGATGATGTCATACTATCATATTATCACATTGTAATAAAACTGTTTCATCATTGACTGGTTTCAACTATATTATTGCACATGTGCTGTGACTGAAGAGAGATCAGTGGACACTGTGTTCATCATATGTTCATATGATGAGTTTACACTGATGACTTGGGCGACACAATTTAAATGAGCTTCCAAGGCGACTGATGATGCAATATTTTGGTGAAGAACGGGTTTTTACGTTTTAATAACAATCTACATGGCGGTACATCTTTGTGGGAAATTCACGAATGTCTACCAAATAATGAAATAAGAAGGACATCAGAAGAAATCGCGCAGTGTGTGTGAATACTGATAAATGATATACCTACCAACGTATTTATATTCAATACTTACATAGGAAACGGTTGACAAAGGCTCAAATATCAGTTCAATTCCGAAACAAATGCAACTCAACAACTTTGGTATGAGTAGATAAGGTGATGTTATGATCTATAGGTATCTGTTTTTAAATGCATTTGTCGAAATGCATACATATGACACAATAAGAAACATCTACAGAAGACTTCAACCTCTCAGAAGAAATACCATTTTTACTAAGTTCAGTGTCAACTTTTTCTACTTTCTCATTATTCTGCAACAGACAGCCCTTACAGCAGACAAACCATTATGCCCCTTTTAAAATTCGATTATTCACCAAAAACATTAACTAGTCGATAAACTAGGTATCTTAACAAAATAAGATGAAGATGCAATGTACAACAAAATGAAGGCTGACGTTGATGAAAAGGGATGTCTCACCCATATTCGTAAACCCTACAACAAAATATAGCCCATATTGAAAGATTCAGCCCACAAATTCATTTCCTTTGTACATTAAAAGGGTCATGATTTGTATGTCACAGAGTTAACTGAATAATGTAATGCACTCGAAATGTCGACAACACACAATTAATCACAGACAAATTATGCAGGGGCTGTTGTCCTTCTTTGTCACAGGAGAGACACAGAACAAAAGCATTTGACGAGAGCTAATTGCTCTATTAAAGCTGGGATATTGTGCTGTATTGTGCAATGTGTAAGACTCATTCCATCATATGAATTAACTTGGGTGGGTGTTGGGTACTAGATAGTAGGTACCTTCAGTGTAAGTAATTGGATGGGATGAATCTATATTATAGTTTGGTAGGGACTGAATTCATTTTTGTACCGATGCTTGTACTTCACTAAATGACAAAATGGAGTGTTGCATGTGCTGATTTTGAACTAGAATAAGCATGTGCAACTACTGTAATAGTGAACTGGGAGCTCATTTCTGATGCTGGTCTTTGAAAAAATTGTACTTTCTGTTCTTTTTTAGGAAAAACTTAAGTGCTGATTAGAGCACATCTATTCATAAAATTAACGTTGTTTAGAGTGTTGCTTAGACTTGACTTCCAGTCACTCTCACTTGACGGGTTTTCTAGTGATACAATAATGTTGCTTTGGTAAGGAATGTCATTTCGTTTATGTACCCCTAATTTCTGACGCACAGATGCACCTGAGTTACCTAAAATTCCACATTCTTGATCTCAAATGTTGCATCTACAAACACACCAATACCCCAATCCAATTTGTTTATATCAACAATTATACTTACACCTTTCACACCAGGGGGCAATCCAGGATAAAAGTCCATTGTATCCATTAGGACCTATAATATACATGTTTCAGTTTCATCAATTAAATGGAAAATTCTTCAAACAAAAATAGGCTTCTCATGAAATCAGCTTAATAGATATCATTATAGTGTGATATCTTTGGAATTAGCTGTCATTCCAAGTTCCCAAATATATGATAAAAACTATTATTCTGTCCAAATTTGCTTTAACCCAACATCATTCCTGTATTCATCATATTTAATCCAGAATTTGGATTCATTGAAGAGAAATGCCAAGATGTGGATCTTGGTGTTCAAGTAAAGAGTTGGAAATAAAAATCTTCCTTTTTAGATAATAAAATAAGTAAAAATTTTTGCCTTCAGGCAACTCTATTATGACATTTCACTCGTCGTTAATTCATAATTTGATTCATTGAATTGTGTACCCACGTCACAGGGTACTTACTACGAAACTAAAAAGTCTTCACTTAATTTCCATAGTCTACTATCTATTTAGTTACTAAAAGCTAGGTACCTATGCAAAAGAATAAAACAACGTGATTCTATACTTGCTGGATGTTAATTGTTATCTGTACACTGCAACTGTTTCTTGCACGCGACGCGCGCAATTCAAGAAACAATTGATCTCGATCACTTGCGCGATGAATAAAATGAAGTTNGTTGCGCGCGACAAGGGGCCTTGCGGAACACCGATTTGTACGAGAAGGTCCCTTATAAGCAACTATGAATAGTATATAATGTTACTTCATAAGGGACCTTCAGGAACACCGTAGGGTCTATCATCGATCGACAAAGTTGATCATATTATAATTATTGATTATGAACCTTGTCAGGTATTAACACATGTCATGTAAATATTCACCATAAATATAGACCGCCCCATGCTGTTTCACTTGCAAATGCCACTCTTTAAATGCTCTAAATGCTATTACAGCATTCAGTGTAAAAATATAAAATATCTATGGTGTACGAGGAGGTCCCTTAACTCGAAAATGTATATGCTTTTCAAAAATATAAATGCTTTTGAAAAGTATAATGTATATTATATATACATATATTTGAGTTAAGGGACCTCCTTGTACACCGTAATAGCAGCATTGGAACCATTTGCCCCTCTACTGTTGATATGTTTAAGATCAATTTAGAATTTCATAAGAAGACAACTAAGACCATCAGTCCTAATCATTATTGGTATGTGTCCACTGTCCACGCTAGTATTACAGAAAATTGAAGGTCCTAGCTACTTAGTTAACAAATCTAGATTTAATGATTATCTGAAAAGTCACCCCTATGTTGCAAAGAAAAGGGGCATTAACATTGGTTAGCAGTTCTAAATGTGATTGTTCTTTTTTTGCATTCACTGGACACCTGAGTTTAAAGGTGGCATTTTTTTCAATGTTTTTCAGTGTCTTAGAAAATTGAGATGGTTAAATACCATGATCCTTTTATTTGTTTATTTATTTGCTGTTATTCCATATTTATACATAGTTCATGGATTGGACGATTGAATAAGAGNCTTTTTTTGGATTCATTGGACACCTGAGTTTAAAGGTGGCATTTTTTTCAATGTTTTTTTCAGTGTTTTAGAAAATTGAGATGGTTAAATACCATTATCCTTTTATTTGTTTATTTATTTGCTGTTATTCCATATTTATACACTGACTCTCCAACTGACTGTCTCAGAAGAAACCTTAATAGAGCCATATTGTAATATGTTAATATGGAGTGTTTATTTATATTATGATAGATTAATTTCTCACCTAGCAGTTATGGCTTGGTTGGGAATTGACATTGGCACCACATCTATAAAATGTTGCTATATTGAAGAAAATTCTGGAAATATCCAATACTCACAACAAGTTCATAATGCATCTACCAATGAGTTACCTTTGAAGAATGAACAGTCAGTGAAGCCCATTTTGGATGCAATACAGCTGGCATTAAAAGATCTTTGTGGGTCAATTAGCTCTCATGAGTTGGATATTGAAAGTATAGGGTTATGTTGTCAAATGCATGGGATAGTTTTTTGGAATAATAGTCATCAATATTCCAATTTGATAACTTGGCAAGATAAAAGATGTGATGATGACTTCATATCTAGCCTAAAAACTGTTACCAATAGCGATGATCTGCACACAGGGTATGGCTGTGCAACACTTGTATGGTTAGCGAATCATAATCCAAAATTTCTCGATAGTTACAGATTTTCAGGATCTATTGCAGATCTTTTTGTTTACATTTTGTGTGAACTTGGTGATAGTTCATTTATAAGTGACCACAATGCACAAAGCTGGGGATTTTTTGATCCGTCATCTAGGGAATGGGACAGATATAGAATTGATTTATCAGGACTTAAGTTCGATCTCCCTAATGTCATCAAGTGTGGGACAGTAGTTGGCAGAGTGAAAGCAGAAAATTTCTATGTAAGAAATGGAGCTAGGGTGTATGTACCAATAGGAGATCTCCAAGCATCAGTTTACTCTGTCTTGGGGAACAAAAATGGAAAGGTATTCAATTATGGAACAGCCTCTCAATTGATAAAAGTGTTACCAAGAAAAGATAACAATATTCAGGTTTGAATTATAGAATTATTTTATAATCTAAAATTTATAATCATTCTGCTCAATTGGTTATGTGAATATTGAATATATTAAGAAAAAAAATCTTTCCACTGAGTTTTAGCTGCTTTTCTTCATCAGTTGCTTCCAAAGTCTGCAAGAATGGCATTATACACAGATGAGTTTGATATAGCAACAGCAGCATCACTTAATGGAGGAAACGCCCTTGAGACAGTTTTCAAGCTTTTCTCTTCGCCATTAAGTAAAGACAATGGAACGGTGATAAGCTATGAACAAATGATGGATTTGGCATTTGAGTGCAGAGACACAAGTCTTAGAGCATGTCCTGTATTTCATGGTGAAAGGCATGATACACAAACATATGGAACATTTTACAATATCAAAACAGATAATTTCACAGTTGGTGATATAAGTGCCGCTGTGTTTCGTGGTATCATTGACAATCTGAACAGCATGATGCCTGACTTCACCTCAGACAATAATCCTTTCTTTGCAGTGGGCATTGCTGATAGAAAAATTTTGCAGTACTATGTGAAGCAAGTCCTTGGTGAATTCATTCTCTTTGATAGAGATGTGAATGCTGCTTATGGAGCTGTTTTATATAACATTGAAAATGGAGTCTGATTCTTAACTATTATTTCGTATTTGCATTAGGATGATCTCCTGAAATCGGCTTACCAAAAATATTGTGTTTTTCAATTCATATGATTGATTATGATCCCATTGTTAACCATCAGCAGCCGGATGTTGTTACGCTCTTTGTTCTTTCTGTCAGTTCTTCCAGTATTTTCGACAAAAAAGACCAAGAGCAGTGAAATTATCCACATAGATGATCTGAAGGATTGGAAAAAAGAACTAAGAACGAAAAATAATGTCCTTGCATTATTCTCGAAGGTTTTTCACTGATGACTGTTCAGTGGTCATGTCTCACATTTTATCTCTGGCGAAGTATTTGAGATTTGACAAAGGCTCCTCTCTTTACCACTGTTTACAGGATAGTAAGAAACCCAGTAAGTTGCACACAATCCTTGATGATGTATCCATCAGTATGCGGGGTTTAGCCACTGTGATATCTGTCGATTGTTCAGACGCTTCTAAACTCTGCAAGAAGCTCAAGGTGATTTTTGCCTTCCCTTTTTAAGATATGATATGATTGATTCTTCTCATCTAACAAGGTATCTGCATATTTTAGAAATACCTAGATATTATCCTCGTGAAACTGAATATGCCTGTCAGATATCTCCAAAGCCGCATCTCCTATATCACTACAGTAATGGTGAATTCAACAAGGAATATGACAGAAAAGATACTTTGCAGTCGATGGTATGTTAGGAAACCACTTTAAATACTTTTGCATCTGTTCTGATAGAAGAAAAATTCAACGTTCTTTTCGTCATGGAATTTTATTCAATGCCATTGTTAGGAAAGTTTCCTGAAAGACCCTAAAGGAGACTTACCTTGGGTCGAAGAGGATGCTGCTCAAGATGTTCTGCACCTGGACTTTGCGGGGTTTAAGAGGTACTTAGCAAGAAACAAACTTCCATTATACCTAATATGGTACATTTATCGATCGGAAAAGGGATTATTGTCAGGCATAGATTAACTATTACCGATTTTAGGTTTCTGAAGAAGTCTGATGACCCAATTTTGGTGATGTTCTATGCCCCATGGTGTGGTCATTGCAAGAGATTGAAACCCGAGTTCAACAATGCAGCAACACAAATGAAAGGTACACTCTTCCAGAACATCATCTTCATTCATAACCATAGTTTTTGTGGTGGGCCTTGAGCTCGCTTTAATCCAGAATACACCTAAACTTGAGTGCTGATATCTCGCCTCTTTCTTATATGCGCTGACTAATCTTCAACTCAATAGTCAATGATTTTGATGATAAATAGGACGAGTAGTGTTGTTACGAACATTTTACTGTAGCAATAATACGAAGCGTTGATCTGTTGTAATATTTCAATTCATCTGTCATGAATCATAATCATACATCTGAAGATATTGGTTTAATAGCAAGCTGATAATTAATCACCCTTATTATTGGCCCTCCTGGGACATATTATTATGGTCAATGGTCATGTTGCCTAAGAAGTGGGGGGGGGGGAGGGNGGGCAATCGTATTGCTGGTAGGTTATTGTACTGCTAGGAGATATGCATATCGACATCAAGTGCAGGATCACAAATCACAAAACATACACAGATCCCATGCGGTCCTATGTCTGCCACCTGTACAGATCATTGCTGTACATTGTGAATGTACAGCAGTGGATGTATTGTACCTATAACCTGACAGCGGGATTCTTGCGCAGGTAAAGTGTCGCTGGTCGGTGTCGATGCTGATGGAGCGAAGGGGGCTGGGGCGACAAAAGAGTACAATGTCACAAGTTTTCCTACCATACTCTACTTTGAGAAGGGGACATTCCAATTCAAATTCAGTGGAGAACGCACGGCAAGCGGTGGGTCAATGGACGTGTCAATACGAGTGTCACCTGCTATCAATACAACTGTCACCTACTGTTATAATACCCACTTGACACTTTGACACCTGTGATATGTAATGTCAGATGTATGTATGAACTATGTCAGGGATCGTGACTTGGCTGGAAAATCCGACACCAGAAACTGTGAAGGATGAAGTTAAGGAGGTGCCGTGGGCAGAGGAGGATCCAAACACATCAGTAGCCCATCTCACCACTGATACATTCAAACCCTTCTTAGCTGATCACGACAGCGTTTTGGTGAGTGTGTGTGTGTGTGTGTGTGT
>CAMPET010000011.1:201563-222647 GCA_946803715.1 Beroe ovata | reverse complement strand
ACTCCTCTGCTCACTCCTCTGCTCACTCCTCTGCTCTCACTCTCACTCCTCTGCTCACACCCCGCTATTCCTCACTATTCTCACTCCTCTGCTCACTTCTCTGCTCCCACTCTCCAGGGAGAGGATGATAAGGAGGAAGATGAAGAACAGGAGAACATCATGGAGAACATAACCAGACAGAGCAAGAGAACAGCAGTACTCGATAGTAAACTCAGAAATGTAAGTGAAACCAGAACCGAAACTGGGTTGTTTACAGTTTTACGTGAGATACTGGGTTGTTTTACAGTTTTGTGTGCGATTCTTACGCAGACATATCGGAACTTTTTGTCGGCTTCTTTCTTCTTCAAGTTCCATCATCAAATAAAGGGTGGAAACTGGGACCTAAAAAAATTCATAATTAATCATCAAATTCAATCATCCACTTTCCACGAAATAATGACTAAACTATAAACAGTTAACACGTGACATAATGTCATTTAACACGTGACAATCCAGGAACCAATGACGGATGACAAGCGTAACTAACTATAAACAGTAAACACGTGACATGATGTCATTTAACACGTGACAATCCAGGAACCAATGACAGATGACAAGCGGAAAGAGCATCAGCGTAGACTCACAGAGCAACTCAATCAAGAGGCCAAGGAGAGGCTGTCGGCAAGCAAAAACGGACAGACCACAAAAAAGTGAGAAAAATATGTCCCCAGTTGACGTTCAATGATTATTCATGTTGATACGGAATTGATCAATTGATGTAATTATGAACGATAATTCTCATAGAAGGGTTCATTTTCCAATTGAAATTTTCATCCTCATTCCTCATTCCTTACTTCTTCTCAGGAAAGTTCAGACCTCCGTTGCATTTAAGAACATTCAGAACTTCCCGAGCAACGATTCTGACATCAGAGATTTGAAAATCATGGTCGACAAGAAGCATGAGAGTGTTATCATCCCAATATTCGGTATCTTATTCTTGATCGAGACGTTCTTTTCAAGAAGTCTTTTCAACTGTTGAAGTCGGAATAAATCTTTATTTCCAAAAAATGGTTCTCGCTTTTTGTTGCTAAGATAGTCCTCGTTTTTCAGGTATTCCAACGCCGTTCCACATCTCCACTATCAAGAACGTCAGTAAGAGTGAGGAAGGGGATTACGCTTACCTCAGGACGAATCTCAATGTGCCAGGTGATGAGTGGTGTCATCAGCCATGTGTCATCAGATATGTGTCATTAGCCATGTGTCATCAGCAATGTGTCATCACCCATGTGTCATCACCCATGACATGTGTCATCAGCCATGTGTCATCACCCATGTGTCATCACCCATGACATGTGTCAACTGTCATATTATGAAGTGTCATACATGCGTCTGTCGAGTAGTGTCGAAATGACGAACAAACCTACTGACTTGACTTACATCTTTCATTGAATAATACATTGGGCGCCGCCTATAATATTTGGGGACATTTCCTCTTATCAGATCACGCATGATAGATCACGCATGATAGATCACGCATGATAGATCACGCATCAGATCATGCATAAGATCACGCATGATAGATCAGATCACGCATCTCAATCTGACCTCCCTGCAGGCACAACTGTCGCCAAGGAGGAACACTTCTCTGAACCTGATGCAACATTCATGAAGGAGATCACATTCAGATCCAGCATGACCAAAAGTTTATCAGGACAGGTTTATATTGTACTGATCTGTTGATTAATTGCGATGAGAATTCCTCCGATTGATTGAAAGTACCAGTAGGAGATCACCCCTTTCATGCGCCAATCAGAAATTCTGGGAATTTAGTTTAAAATATTTGAGCGGATGATCGGTTTCGAGTGCTCCAGTTCAATTTAACATCATGACGCTTGTTCATTTCTCTCACCACACTGAAACTCCAGGTTCCTGCAATGCACCTGAACAACGCATTCCGGATTATCAAGGAAGTTCAAAAGAAGTTCAAACAGTTTGAGAGTGAGAAGAAGGAAATGGAGGATGTCATCGAGCAGGAAACTCTGAGGATAACTCAGACTAAAGGTTGGCAATCTTCCAACTGATGATGATTTGAACTGATGACATCACATATGACAATCAATGATGACATCCCAGAGAGTGTCACAAATGATGACATCACAAATGATGACATCACTCTGGAAAATCTCCCCATTTCCAGGAGTTCCCCGGTTGAAGGATCTCTACTGCCGGCCCAGTCTGTCATCACGGCGAGTTATTGGGACTCTGGAGGCACACAGCAACGGATTCCGATTCCACAACACTCACGGGAGTAATGTGGATGTGATCTACAATACTATCAAACACGCCTTCTTCCAGGTATCACGCGGTGCGGGTAACGCGATGCGGGTAGCGCGTTGTGGGTACCGCGTAACGGGTAACGCGTGATTAAATGATTAAGACTGGTGGTGACTCGTTTTTGATTCTTCTTATTTGGCGATTTCCATAGCTTTTAAAATGATCTTTTCCAATTTCAGCCATGCGATAAAGAAATGTTGATCATGCTGCACTTCGTGTTAAAGCACCCGATAATGATCGGTTAGTCCGAATATCCAATTAAAATCTTCATTAAATTGGACGTGATCACTTTGAGTCCTTACCACAACAACTCGAAGTTTCCTGAGTGATTCCGTTGCAAAGTTATTCCACTAACAGGTAAGAAGAAGACGTATCACATTTGTTTCTACACTGAGGTTGGGGAGATTATGACAGATTTGGGAAAGTCAAGTCATATGTATGACAGAGTAAGTGTGTTACTTTTCATTGTGATCGAGCTTAATATTCCTGCAACATTGCAGTTTCCTTTTTTCAGCATTGTGATCCTATGGAATGCCATTTCACTTAGAATTCATCTATTGGATTGTCTGCTAAATTCTGATAATAAATATTCCAATTGCTCTGACAAGAATGAGACGCCGATATTCTGATTAAGTAATCATCATAATGAGGCAAAAATCTTTCGTTTCAAACATCATCAGCACCTCAAATTAGAATAAGCTAGGTTTGGAAAATAGTAAATCCTGATGATTATCCTTAAATCAGGACGACATTGAGGCTGAACACGCTGAGAGAGAAATGCGGCAGAAATTGAAGGGAGCCTTCAAAAACTTCATCGAAAAGGTTTGACACCAATTTTCCCTACGACTGACTTCACAATGACACCACTAAGTTATTTGACACCACTTCACATTGACAGTGACGTCGCTTCATGACACCATTCGGTTATTGAGTATTTACTGTTGACACCACTGCTGCTTCAGGTGGAAGCCATCTCGAAAGGAAAGTTGGAGTTCGACACCCCATTCAGAGATTTAGGATTCCACGGTGTTCCCTTCAGATCCAGTTGTCTACTCCAGCCCACCACCCATTGCATTATCAATGTTATTGAGTGTAAGTACTCAGAAAACAACCCCAAAAACTTGTTCGTAGGCTCTACTGGCCCTTTTTTCTACTCTATTCACCTCAAAAATTCTACTCCTTTTTTCTCCACAGACCCCTTTTCTTTCTGACCCTTTTTCTGAAAATCTCTTCTATTCTGGAAATGATGATTTGGAACTTATCGACTATTTCAGGGCCACCATTCGTGATATCATTGGACGAAGTGGAACTCATACACTTCGAAAGAGTCCAGTTCCAGCTCAAAAACTTCGATATGGTAACAGCGTTGTTTTTTAATCAAAACTGTCAGCAGATTGTTGTTTTCGATTGTTTCAGGTACCCTTCTTATTGCTCCTCAGATTTGTAGTTGGTCAGATACTCGCAAAGTTCACTTCTCAGGTGTTCATTTTCAAGGATTATCAGAAGAAAGTTGAAATGATCAACAGTGTTCCGATGTCATCCCTTGATGCAATCAAAGAGTGGCTAAAGTGAGATATTATTCTAAAATAACATGATCAATGATCATTCATCGATAATCATTGATCATTGGTTTATGATTTTCCTGAAATGAAGGTTGCAGAAAATGTACTTTAATTGGGTGGTTACGCATGCTAATATGCTATGGTTGCGTATTCACCCCACGTTAACTTCACCCCCCCTCTCACTTCACGTTAACTTCACACCCCCTATCACCCCATGTTAACTTCACACCCCCTCTCACCTCACGTTAACTTTACACCCCTCTCTCACCTCACGTTAACTTCACTCTCAGTTCGTGTGATCTAAAGTACACCGAGGGCGCAATATCGCTGAACTGGCCCAAGATCATGAAGACCATCAATGATGACCCGGAGGGTTTCTTCGATGACGGAGGCTGGAAATTCCTCGACCCAGAGAGCGATGGGGTAAGTTCTGAGTAGTTTTCCTCACCTTGTCATGCTTTAACTCACGGGCTATGATTCCTCTCCTCATTTCTTCATCTCCCTTCGGCCCAACTCCCACCCAATTTCTCTCACCCTTCTTCTTCGCCTCACCCACTTCGCCTCACCCCTTTCTCTCTTTCTTCATCTCTCCCCACTCCCACATTCAGATTTCCTCATTCATCTCTTCCTCACTTCCCCTCCTCACTTCCATTTCCTCACCTGCACTCCTATTTCCTCACCACTCCCATTTCCTCACCTCCTCACTTCTCCTCACCTCCTCTCCCATTTCCTCACCTCCTCACTCCTCCTCACCTCCACTCCCATCTCCTCACCTCCTCACTCTCCCCTCCCTCACTCCCATTTCCTCACCTCCACTCCCATTTCCTCACTCCTCCTCACCAGGGTGAGGACGATGAGAGTGACGATGACGAAGACGGAACGTGGGGACCCGCTGAGGACGGTTCGAATGCAAGTGACGACGAGGATTCCGATGACGACTACACGTCGGAGGGGTCGGATGTTTCAGGTGTGACTTTGTTGTTTGGGGGTCGCTTTTTAATGGTAGTTTTTAGCGATTATTTCCCACAAACACTTCTCCACGAAAAACTTAGGAAGGCATAAGGAACTCCTTTGAATTTCCTCATTTAGGAATCCCTTATGCCTGCCTACGTGTTTCGTGAAGGAATCCCAGGTTGTGTGCTCGGAAATACCTCACTGGTTTATTCTATTTCCTTGGACTTGGGTAAAGTCCATCACGAAAAGTTGATCTCCTTAAATTTCCTCCAAATGTGATATTGTTACTGATGCTTGGCATCAAATTGTTACGATATTGTTTTCAGCACTCTTTCCCCTGAAATTTATTCTTGAGACCGTTTGATTTTTCCCCTCCTCCGATTTTCACTTCCCATAATATTCACCTCCTCTCCCACAGATGCCTCGGGAGACAGCTACTCAGGGACAGGTTCATCTGAAGAATCAGGTATTATAATCCACTTCTCCTCAACCCTCCAAATGAGATCGGTCCTTGGAATATATCTGGCTTTCTCAACCAATGAAAATTGTCCTATCAAATGAACATATTGTGAAGTAGAGGATCTATTTCGTGTGTTTATTTGAAAGCACGATATTCACTGTCTCCAGAATTTCCCATTCTACTAATCTCACCATATTGTGTATCACAGGAAAAGATTGGAGTGACTTGGAGGCGGAAGCTAAGAGAGATGACCAGAGGAAAGCTAGGGAAGAACATGAAGATGATAGTCCCAAAAAGAAGAGGAAGTTGAACCAGTCCTCAAAGAAAAGCCCCGTCAAAAAGAAGAAGAGGCGATGAATATGACCGAGATGGCCGCTCACAGTAATATTTATTTCTTTTTGATTCCACGAAGACTTTGATTTCAAGTCCAACTGATCCTTTTAACTAATAACTTTACACTGTAAAATGTATTGGCACAATGCCAATTCCAATTCAAATTTTTACATGGTCAACATGATCTAGAATTACATGAAGGTCTTTCATACATCAACATGGATGTTTATAGACTTGGTTGAACTTGGATGAAGTGACTTTTTAAATCTTTTTCGTTTTGATGGTCACTGGAGCTGAATTATTGAAAATGAAATGAAAATATTCATACCATTTTGATAAGATAGAAATATTGAATGTCAATGTCACTGAGATTTGAAAAGGACTTCATTTGGAATTGGATTTTGACATCGTGACTTGAAAATGGTTTTCATCCCACTTCAATTCAATTTCAATATTTAGCACTGCAACAGCAAGATGTTTCCGATGTTTTCATTAAAATTAAATTTAATTCAAATTGATTGTTGATATTCAATTTGCGCGCGCAGCCTAAGTTAATTATAAATGCTGACGTTGTGGCGCGTTATGCCATATACTTATAGTCTGACTTTGTAGTTGTACGCCGTTGTCAGATTTTATTTGACCTCTCATGTTTCCCCATTCTCGCGCGCGGCGCGCGCGCCTTCATCGAAGGCCGAACTGCATTGTAGGAATAGGATTTCACCCTACCCTTGCTGGCGGGATTTTATCCCTGGCGGGATTTTATCCTCGGGGTTATATCCTCGGGGCGGATTGAAAATCGCGCGCACCGAGGGTAGGGTAAAATCCTACAAGAACTGCATTTCGGCCTTCGATGAAGGCGCGTACGGTGTACGAGGAGGTCCCTTAACTTGAAAATATATATGCTTTTGAAAAATATATACACTTTTGTAAAAAATATATATCACTTTTCAAAAACATATGTACTTTTTNCGAGTTAAGGGACCTCCTCGTACACCGTAGGCGCGCGAGAAATGCAGGTCAGGTATAACATCTGACAAGTACGCCGCGCGCCGCAGTTGATTTTGTCGATCGATGATGTCGAGAATTTCGTTTCGCGCGCGCACGGCGCAAACTTATTCTCAGACTTGCTGGCGCAAGCCGCTTCGCGGCTTGCATCAGCGGTCTGGCATCGCCCGACAACAGTTGATTTTGACATATGTGCGTAGGATTTTTCAATTTCGCTTGCGCTTGCAGAATGTTATAAATATATCTGTCTACTGTTTCTTGCGCGCGGCGCAAGGAACATGGTGGACAGCTACTGCAGATATAAGTATGACATCCGATAAGACCGTACAGGCTAGGCAAGCTGGCAAGGTTTTCCTACCGTACCGTCGCGTTGCACGACAAGTTTAGCGCGGCGCAATCGAGATTCCGCCCTAGGCCTATTTCAGTGTGTACACGTTGCATTGCGAGCCCCTGTTCTAGTGTTCTACTCAGTGAACTGAAAAGTCGTAGAAAGGAGACTCAGACAACGGAGACGCGCCAAGTATTTGGGTCACGCAGCGCGGGAACATATTTCAGAGGTTTTTATTGTTTATCCCGCCAGAGGGTAAAAAGTAATCCTACGAACAAGCGGTACGTGAGCGTTAGCGCGTTTTTGCGTGAAGAAGGGACTATTATCGATATGCATTATGCAAGCCATAGTCTGTTGTCCTTCAGCTCACTGAATAAAATTGAGTGTCGCGCAACGTGTGCACACCATATTGCCGCAGTGCTACTGCTAGCAAATACATGAAATTATAAATAACATAAAATT
Source organism: Beroe ovata (assembly GCA_946803715.1). Taxonomy (NCBI): domain Eukaryota; kingdom Metazoa; phylum Ctenophora; class Nuda; order Beroida; family Beroidae; genus Beroe; species Beroe ovata. The sequence goes on along the minus strand of CAMPET010000011.1, from coordinate 215,230 downwards.
ATAAATAACATGTTTAAAATGTTGAAAATTGATATAATTGGTAGATAACATGTGTAATATGGATTGCACATTGCAACAGAAGCAAAAGAAAATCTGGGGGACTGATGATCATTTAATTTCGAAGCGGTTTCGTTTACACTTCAGTCCGGTTCAAAGCTCATGAGTATATAACAGCAACATGATTGAACAAAAGAAGTTCACAAGTTAAATTGGGAATAAAAGTTCCTGCGAAGGATAGTCTGTTTTAATTAATCATTTCAAATGGTCAGGAGGCATAGCCAGTCTGCAAGTTGAACGTCTCTCTAACGCTGTTCAACTGAAAAGGAAGATTGATAACGCAAGTTTTTGGTGGAATTTCAGAGGAATCGAATTCAAAACTAAGAACGAGAATACTATACTTACTGTAGCTTGTGATGTCGATAGCGTCTGGCAGCTCGCCAATGTCCACCTCAAACCTGTCCTGAACATCGTTGAGGATCTTGGCATCGTTCTCATCTGACACGAAGGTGATGGCCAGACCTTTCGTACCGAATCGTCCAGCTCGGGCAACCTTGAGGGAGGGGGAATGAGTGTTGAATGATGATTTCGTGGAACAAAGGGTGGTGAACAACTCGCTGTTTGCAAGAAAAAGTCGCGAGCGACTGCCTCTCTATTACGGTTCTCAACGCGCATTATTTCATCTCAATTTTGACTGAATTCAGACTCCACTCCAATTCTCCTCATGACACTCACCCTATGGAGGTACATATCCGAATCCTCGGGCATATCGTAGTTAAACACTATGTTAACCCGCTCGATGTCCATGCCCCGACCAAACAGATCGGTGGCAACGAGGATCCTCTTCTGGAAGTCTTTGAACTGTTGATACCGGGCCAGTCTGAAAAAGTGTGGACATGATTTTTCATCGTCCACGTGCATTGAATGGACAATGGGTATAAATGTCGGTCGACGGGTATAATGAAAGCATTGATCGGAAGGTGCATTGAAATATTGTCTCAATTCGAAATAATAAGATTTCAATAAAGAGATTCTCTCAAAAATCTATTGAGCGGGCAGAGCCGATCTGCACATACCTCTCCTCCTGGGTAAGGGAACGGTGGATACAGATAGCAGGGAAATTCTGCTCACTGAGCAGCTGTGTGAGTGCCATACATCGCTGTACTGTCCTCACGAAGATGACAACCTGAGATAGGTGAGATAAACTGAATGGTGGAGTGGGACAATTGAATATTAGAATGAGAAAACTGAAAAACCGGGAAAAGTTTTCCATCGGATGTAGTGAATTTTTGATCCCTCGCTTCTAACCTGGTTAAACTCAAGCAGATCGAGCAAGTCGAAGAGTTTTCTGTTCTTCTCGCTTTCCTTCAGCTTCACGTAGTACTGTTTCAGACCGTGAAGAGTTAGCTTGGTCTCGTCATCGACAAATACTTCCAGAGGCTGAGATGGTTGCGGAGTAATGGAGACGCACTCGCGCGACATTAATTTGGTTCTAGTTAATCAGAGAGTTGTTTTGTCCAAGTGTTACTGTTTTAGTGATTATGGGGAAGTGTCTAACTAGTGCACGTACATATCTCCTATTTGGTTCAAGTTAGTCAAGGAGTTGTTTAGTTCTAATCAAATATTTTTACTGTAACTATTTTAGTGAGTGTCAGGTAGTCCAAGTCATGTATTGGATCGGGCGCAGTCAATTATCACGCTCCCGTGTTATGAATGTTGGAGAAGGGTCTGCATGATTGCTGAGAAAGATGGGCAGACGGAATCCATTATCCGAAATCAGCAATTTCCGATTGATCTTTCTGATTCTTCATTTATTTCTTGTTGATGATCCTCATTAGATATGTTGGGAAAGCGAGATAGTAGCGCTAAAATGCATTTGAGATGTGAAACGACGACGAATGGTCCTCAATCTGTTATTTCCACAGACATGTAATCATAGAAGGAAGAAAACAAATATTTTAATGGCGAAAGCTCATCCAAACCCATATGAAAAATGAAGTTTACAACCTCTCTCATTCTTGTCAGAGCAATTGGGAATCCTATCATTCCAAGTAAACAACCTAGCTTGCAATTCCATAAAACCCGGACCGAAAGAGCCAATCCTCCTATGAAGAATTTTCTTGCCATCACCCAACTAAGTTGTGAAAACCATCAACAATCAAACCCAACAAAGTGTGCGGTAAACATCGAACCAAAAACCTTCTAACCGAATAAACTATCCTTAAAAGAAAGCTCGTCATGAAACTGGGATAAAGATGAAGGCCGTAGGGGCTTCCAATGCGACTGGGGAGCAATTCGGCGGTTGAAACAAGGTGTTTGCGACCAATACTGTTGCCTGAATATCTGATCATATGCAAGACAATCACACAGTCCTGCAGCTTTCAGAGAGTCTAGGCAGGGGAGAGCTGAGTGATATTTATCGTGGACCCAGAGATGTATCCTCCATATTGTGTTATGCAGGATGACTGTCAATGTACCTCTCCAACCATCAACAGATAGTGTAACGCGGACAGACTGTTATTGATTCACCGACTGCGTGGTAAAATAGAGTGAAAAGCCCTACGATCAGCTGTAATAAGTTATCAGTGAAGCCGTCAAATGTCTGGAGCACCTCTCAACCATCAATCCTTCCGATTCAAACAACAGTCAGTTAATCCGTGATAGATGTTCTTGAATTGTCCAAATCATCAATGTTCGTCTTTGACAAGGAGTTAAGATCATAGTCGGAGTTGAGATTATCGTCGGACTATAACCGTAAAATTTTCAAGCGCGCGCTCGAAAAGAATTGAAGCGCCGCGCGCGTAACAAATGTTGAGAGACTTTGTGCTTTCTACTTCAATTGCGCTCAAAAAGCGCGTAGTTTCAACATTCCAATCTAAGCGCGCGCGGTTAATCTAGAAAAGAATCCTGCCTACGTAGAAAAATGCTGCCGTATGTTTTCAACGACGATTGACCCGATTCCTTCTGGGATTTACCTCAACCAAAAACAACTTACCTGCTTTGAAGAAGCGCATCATGTGAAAAAGTCTTTAGGAGAAAGTATACTGACCATACTGCTGTTAGACTCCAGAATTTGAGGGCTCGATTAGACTTTCCCGCTAAGACGATCTTCTTACTATTTTCCAACCATCACTTCATATCTTCTATCATCAAACCATCTTCCGGTTAACTAATCAGCGCCAACGAAATGGAAAGTAACGAAAAACCTCTGTTGGCTATGACAAATCGATTGCTAGCGTCCGTTGATAATTCCCGACGACAAGATGGGCTTTCTCTGATGAAAACAAATGATGACAAATGATCCTCCGATGACGAATTGATGACAAACTGGCGACGAATGATCCTCTGATGATCAAATTGATGACAACGGATGCTTTGATGAAGATCCTGAATTGATCAAGCTGAAAGGTGTAAGAGATGAGATTGGCTACTCCCATAGCTTTTGTCAGCTGTAGTTGTAGCCCCCCTATACAAACACTGATCGGCATATCTGGTAGTGGTGACGCACATCTTGCATGAATTTGCGGCAAACTGGGCGGACTTCCTTGCTGAGCGTGGCGCTGAACATCATCACTTGCTTCTCCACTGGTGTCATCCGGAATATCTCTTGAACGTCTCTCCTCATGTCTGGGAATGTGGGGTCAATAGAGGAGAGTGGTGTCAATAGGAGTGAACGAATGGTGGTAATGGTAGAATGGGGTCATTGAGAGAGTGAGAGAGGTATCAATGGTGTCAAAAACGAGTGGTGTCAGCGCTCACTGGTGCCACATACCTAGCTGCTCGAGCATCTTATCACACTCATCAAGCACGAAGTGTTTGATGTTCTTCAGGTTTAGACTTTTCTCCCTCGCCAGAGCTAGTATTCTCCCCGGGGTTCCGACCACTATGTGCGGACAGTCTGTCTTCAGCCTGAATGTCAAAAGTGAGAGCAGTCTGGAGGAAGTGAGATCATTTTCTTTGTATTGATAAGAATGAACGGTAATCATAGACGATTATCACATGCAGATTTTCGTTTCCATCGTGTAGAAATCTAATTTCCTAATGCCTTCCTAGGTGTCCGAGAAGGAACCCAGGATATCGTATGATTATCAATCATTTCCCCCTCCTCACCTCTGCTTATCCTTGTTTACTGGCATACCGCCAAAGAAAACCCCAACCTTCACATTTGTGAGATACTTGGCGAATCTGGTGTACTCTTTGGATATTTGGAATGCCAGCTCCCGAGTGTGACACATCACCAAAATACTGACCTGGTGGAATACGCCATGTTATTATGCCGCGTGTTGGAGAAATTCTATGTTGGAGAAATTCTATGTGGAATACCAAATATAACAAATCATTGTGTGATTATAGTGAATTATTTTCTCCCCCACAGCCCCACAGATTGTACTGATTCAATAACTGGAATTGATATGATTGTATGAGCCCGGCAAGAACAACTCAGAGATTAAGGGCATTTCACGTGTCCCACCACTACCGCTATATTGAGTTGAGTACTCCAGTCATCATTCACGGAATACCCAATGTCGGGAATACCCAACAATTTTGTTGCGAATTCGCGACATTGGGAATTCTTGAAGTTGGGTATTCCGTACAGTTATCCTCAGTATAACAGCAATGTTCAGGCCAAAAGCGAAAGTACCTGTCCATCGACTGGCTCGAGCTGTTGTAGGGTAGCAAGGACAAAGACAGCAGTTTTTCCCATACCACTCTTAGCTTGACATAGGATATCCATGCTGAGTATAGCTTGTGGAATACACTCGTGCTGAACTGAGGGGGAAGGAAGTTACAACCAGTGAGGGAAGGGAGGGAAATTGAGGGTTTGAGACATGGAATGAGGATTACTGGCTTGATAATCCATGCATTTTTTTGCAACAAAAGATGTCTTATGAGAGGGGCGATAATATGAAAATGGGGCGAATTTATCCCACTTTCTCTTTTGCGTACACTTTGGTACAATGTACACATCAACAACCAACGTACACTGTGTACAGTTACTGTTATAGATTGCACGTTGAGTGTATATTTGTGAAGCATTATTTAACAAGACCGTTTAGTTATGGGATAATAAGTTTCTTTGTTCTGTATACAATATGACATATAGACATCGCTCTTTCTAATGAGATCGCACTTTCTAATGAGGTCAGTGATTGGGGAGTAGAATGGAGATAAGGCTAAATTGGGCTGATGAGGACAGACAATAGTCACAGCATTTCAGAATTGAATCGAAATGATATGAATGAAGCAACAGATGCTAGGATATAGACTAAGTCACTTCCCAAACCCATTTCGAAGCATTCTAAATCTTCTTAATTAACCATTTCAAATACCACAACTCACCCTCTGAAGGATGCTCGAAACCGCAGTCCACGATTGACCGCAACATCTCCGGTTTAAGGAGGAAGTCTCTAAACCCAGAGCTGTGGATACTGACGTAGGAACCTTTCACGTCCTTCTTAGCCGGCTCCGCAGCTCCTCCATTGGCTGCCTGCAGGGGATGTCATGGGTGAGTCATTCAGGTACTATAATAACACCTCCATTCCTCAAAACACTTCAATTCTCTTAACAAAGAGTTGATGTTCAATGTTTCAGAGACTTTTCTAGGTCATGTTCCTAGGCTATTCGTTTTTTAGAGGAAATGATTTGTCGGTCACGGTAGACATGGATCCTGACATTTAGCTATATGCCTCCTCTCCCTTCAGCCATAATCATTCATTTTTCGGGCAGCAAAGAGATCAGTGAACAAAGTTGCTGTAGCGGGAAAATTTTTAATTTCATTCAATTATTCAATTGCGGAATAATCTTGTTTCAGAGAAACAACTTCATACCCCCCCCCAAATGGTGATATTCTCTCTCTCACCTCAGAGGTGGTAATAGAAGAACAAAGAGTTCACTGTTTCATACTCCCCCCCCCCCAAAATGGTGACATTCCCCCTCACCTCAGTGGTGGTCTCAGCTTCTTCTTCCTCGTAATCCAACAGATCATTCTCAGCTGTTTCCTCTGTCATGGCGGCCATCTCTCTTAGCTATACACTGGGGAGAGAGTGTTGAGAGAGAGAGAACAATAGGGTTGGATTGGAATATTGTTGAAGAAACTGTTGTTTTGAGTTGCAAGATGATGAAAAGTATGTAGATAGCAACAATCTTCAAACAAAAAAGCACATTCTGAATCATGCATGAAACTGATATCTACAGAACAATTATTGAATCGAATAAAATAATTTAACGTCCTTGATGATGAAATAAATTAACCAAATATAAATAACAACGAAGCGTTTATCTTGATAATTATATCAACTCAGCAATAAAAATGTGTTTAAATCTAAAAACGGTAACTATGAATTGAATACCTCATAACAAATTATCAAATATTTGTAAGTCAAATTGCAACCAAAGATTGATAATAAGTGCTAACATAACCAATAGCCTAACCTCTAAATTGTCTAACTATTGATGCTCTGACCAACCAAACTAAAGTCCATGCCCTAAATCTCCTTAAACTCTAAAATATCCCCAACCCCCTAACCTAGTGCTGTATCTAAAGTCATCATAACGACAAATCCCGCCATTAGCCCCACTGAACATAACCGAGTATTCCCATTGGCAGCACACTCTGGTATGATATCATTTCCCACCACCCATATCATTGCCCCCGCTGCAAACGCCAGGGCGGCAGGGAGCAACCTCTCTGCTAGAGACACACAGAGTACTCCCAGTACACCAGCTAGCGGCTCAACCATGCCGCTAGCCTGGCCCCAGAAAAAACTACTCAGAGTTGAGTAACCTGCTGCTTTGAGAGGGACGCTAACCGCCAGACCCTCGGGGAAGTTTTGTAGTCCGATACCGAGTGCTAGGTTGTGTGCTTGTTGGATGTCGACATCAGGGCCAACTGAGGCATAACCGACACCGACAGCCAGTCCCTCCGGGAAGTTGTGAACTGTGATGGCAATAACTAGGAGGATGAGACGGCGGATCTGAAGCTTGTTATTGGTGGTGGTGGGAATGGGGGATTCATTCTGATTTGGGGTTTTGATGTCTTGCTTTGTAACATTCCTGTGTCTGAGTCCTGAATCAGTATTACCATTGCAAGACGTGTGATTCGTGACTAGTTCGTCTCTTATCTTATCATCAGATTTCACTGTTTCTGTAGTCATCATTCCCAAGACATCATCTGGGAGGCACAAATCAGCACCCAATACAAACACTGATCCACCAATAAGTCCCAGTGCTACAGGCACACACGCCGCACTTCCCCACCCCTGTGTCTCAGCCATGTCTAGAGCAGGGGCCAGGAGTGACCAGTAGGATGCTGCCAACATGACACCACCCGAGAACCCAAGACTGGTGTCAAGGATATCACGGCGGTTTTGAGGCACGATGAGGACACAGGCAGCACCGACAGCAGTCAGGAACCAGGTGAACAGAGTTCCAAGGAGGGCGTCGGTCAACCCGTGCATACCTACAGATGGATGGTCAGAAGTTGGGGTCAGAATGTAGGAAGGTGTTCAGACTGTGCAATGAAAGGGGTCTAGTAGGGATAGTCAAAGAGATCAGTCTTAGACAGTGCTCGGTATTATATTTACAAAACAATAAGATACAAACATCAGTAACGACCATCATCAACTTGCTAATTCAACTCTTTCTTAAATCTCTGTAAGCGATTGTCTTAATTAGATTCTATTCTCAGTCCTTCAAAGAGACGAATACAACCATCTGGTTTCCTTGAAACGGGAAGGTTTCGAATGTTCTGGATAGAGATCGGGGTGGCCGGGCAACGTCCCACACAGCGGATCGTAAGTAGAAATGAGGAAAGAAGTTCCGAAGGCGAATGTGTAGAAGTATATTTGGTAGAACGGCCTGAAATATCGGGCAAGTAAAAGGTGGGTAATTATAGTCTGGACTTTAAGAAAACAGTAAGCACTGGTGTAGAGGCAAATCTCACCCTTTCTGGATAGCTTTGTAAAGTCTAGATGTGTCCCAGTTTGGACCAAAGTATCGCTTCATTGCTTTCACAATGAGCCATCTCGCTATCATTGCTGCAGTTAGAGCGCTGTAAGTAATATGAATGTTCCCATGACCATTGACACGATTAAAACATGAGTTCGATGAAAAACATGAGTTAAAAACATGAGTTAAACATGAGTTAAAAACATGAGTTCGATGAAAAACTAACAATGCCGATCAATGTCGAAACATCATTCAGCACAAGCATCTGGAAGAATAACAGGCATCCTAAGCGTCAATATTTGTTACGAAAGCGCTCGATTCTTGATCGACCTGCAAAAGAGCGCGGCGCGACAAAAATGTATTGTTATGGCGTTGGCTGTCCGTTTGTAGGATTTTTTGTCAGATTTTATCTGACCTCTGTTTCTTGCGCGCGGCGCGCGCGCCTTCATCGAAGGCTGAAACACGCTTTCGATGAAGGCACGCGTGCGAGAAGCAGGTCCGGTAACACCTGATTGGGTTTTCCCAATCGTCGGCGCAACAGTAATTCCGTCAGTGAAGATAAATATTATCAGCTGGATAAATTTTAGGCCCAACTGATAATAATTTGCGGCACGCACGCAGTGAAAATAAAAATAAAAATAATAAATAAATTCTCGACAGCGGCTATTATTATATCGACAACGCAACCATCATGAGCGTTGCAACGTGAAGACATGCACACAGCCATTACAGTTTTCATATGTCTGCCATAGTTGTCACATATCTGTCACAGATGTGAAGTTGTCATATATCTGGTGTTATGTTACTATATTACAGATTTGATGATTGTGGATGAATCAATTCCTTGTGTGTAGAGTGTATAGTGTGCCTTGTGCAGTGTGCACTCATCATGAAACTAATCTGTGATGATTGAAAAGTCTACATCTGACTGGAATCAAATGCAGAAGTTCAGATGTGGAGTCCAGTGTCCATACCATCAGGCTAAGTGCTCACTGATCAAGTAGAATTTACCACGGTGATATACTGTAGCAACAGTTATCTATTTCTTGATGAGAAATTGGATTTGAGTTCAGAAATTGGCAAAGGTTTCACTATCTGCTGATCGGATATGGCATTTGAACAGTGGAAAGCAAGGAAGTGGCTGTCAATATTGATGTTGATATTGATGTTGAGTGTCTTAAACTGCCTGATAATACAGAGTAATTTGTCATCAAAGATTCGTTAATCAAAGTGGTGCTTTTATTGGTAATCAAGAGACTGAGGAATGGTTTCAAAGATAGGTTGGTTGTTGAATAAGCAATGGGATCCTATCTCAGAATTAAACATTTTGATTGTGTATCCTCTGTGTGTACAGTCTTACTGTATAGGTACACTGTTATACACTGTAGCATGTAAGCTCACATTATGAAAACTGTTCAGTGAAATGTGGTATGATACTGAATACTAATAGCCGGTCAACCTTGATATTAAATTAGTCATATTTAATGTATAGCCTGTGTTGTGTTTACACAATGCAGTGTTCAGTGTCAAGTCTGTTGTATATAGTATACTTTGCCCTTCCATACAGGACTTAACTTCTGGCTTCTGGGGGCTGCGCCCCTGACCCCCGTTCTACTTTAAAGGAGCATATCAAATAAAAACGACCTGTGATACTGGAATACTACTTTCTGATGTTGTATATCAGGGCAGTGCCCCAAGACCCGTTTATTGTCCCATATTTATAGGGTTTTAACATTTGTATGCTTTTTCTTTCTAGTTAATTTCTAATCAAGTGATGGGCTAGGTATTTGTTTCCTGCTCAATTAAAACAACAAGTATTCGTTTTCACAGTAGCAGTATCATGTCTCGGGTCCCAAACACTGCTAACATGGTCTCCTTGAAAGTGGACAACATATCTTACAGGTAACAACCTGTTTAATCCTCATTTAGTTATTGAAAAAGAGGTCTGAAAAGTATGTGGGCACCCTCCTTTTTCTGAAACCCTTACTGGCACTATCTTAAACCCTGTGTCAGACCCTGTATCCCTAGCCACTTTCACAGTTTTATGCCTCTCAGCTCTTTCTGCTTTAAAAATGTAATTATTGATCAAAGATGATTATACGTTTTGATTTTTGTGAATGGGGTTGCAGATAGAAACTAAGCACACATTTTCCAGAAGGTTTTACTTGAAAGTTGAAACTAACCAAAACATTTCCTAGGACCACTGGGGACGACTTGAGACCACTATTTGAGAAATATGGTGATATTGGCGACATATACATCCCTAGAGACAGGTTTGTTGTGACAAGTGGGCGTTTGAATTGTTTATCTTTAGACATCTTTCTCTTGTCATGGTATCCGGTTAAGGTGAATCACTGTTTTAAATCTTTAGATATTCTAAAGAGAGCAGGGGATTTGCATTTGTGCGGTATTATGCTAAACGAGACGCAGAAGAGGCAATGGACAGGTAACAAGGGAGCAAGGACATAAATTCAACTGAACTGTGAACTTGGTAACATGGTATACATCTCCTTTGACATCTCCTTTCAACTGTTGAACATTGTTCAGGTTGGATGGGTACAATATAGATGGGAGGGATATCCGAGTGTCCCGTGCGATGCACCCCAGACCCGTGTCCAGATACTATGGCGGTGGAGGAGGAGGGGGAGGGAGGAGGTATGGTGGCGGAGGCAGGTTAGTAGAATCTTATGGATCCTGTCCTTTCCAGTTTAACATATTTACTGTGAGATCAGCGAAGACAAATTCTAATATTATTAGAATTTTTCTTCACTGATTTCAAATTTTAAAAATGAGTGAAAACTGAAAGCCCTTCCTTAACCTTGCCCCCAAACCTCAGGAGAAGATCAAGGACGAGATCCAGGTCTCGGTCCCGTTCTCCCCGTAGACGGAGATCCCGGAGTCGATCCCGGAATAGGAGCAGGTCCCGGGATGGACCATCACGACGATCTAGGTAGATCTTGAGTGAAAGTTGGAGAAAAGCGCGCGATTGAATGAAACATACTTTCGTCTATAATGTATTGAATTTTTTGGAATATCTGAGATGAAGTTATCTCAGATATAACCGAATCAATTGTTATTTGTTGTCTGTTGCTCTATAATCTATGTATTGACCAACTCTCGTTCAGGTCCCGGTCCCGGTCTAAGTCAAGATCACCAGGCCGTGGCCGTCGCTCTCGTTCTGAATCTCGGTCAAAGTCTAGATCTCGCTCTAAATCCCGCTCTAAATCCAAGTCACGCTCTAAATCCAAGTCCCGGTCCAAATCTAAGTCCCGTTCTGCTTCAAAGTCGAGATCGAAATCTCGTTCCAAGTCAAGGTCAAAGTCAAGAAGTCAGTCCAAGAGTTAGACGTGTAAGTTTGTGACACACGTCATTAATCTAGCAGTTTGTATACAATTTATGCAGGAGACAATTGGTTGGCGGAGATTGAGTAAGGATGAATCGGGAAACTTCAAATATGGGACACCAAAATAGGTATATGCGACACCAAAAATATCCGACCCTACAAAATTCAGACTGCTCTCTTCCACGCCCACTTGCTCTCTCACATTCTCCCCCTCACAGCCAAAACACACCGTTAAGCACTCACTCGCACCCGTCCACCTTCGCACCCAAAACAACCCTTCTATAACTCACTTGTCTTCCACGCAGCACTTACACACGTGACATATACTCTACACGTTTGAGATTCATTAGTTCACTAGTATTGTATGAACTAGTATTGTATGAACTAGTGTCTAGTGAACTACCCTGACTTCAAAGTTCACTAGTATTGTATGAACTAGTATTGTAGGAGCTAGTGTCTAGTGAACTATCCTGACTTCAAAGTTCACTAGTATTGTATGAACTAGTATTGTATGAACTAGTATTGTATGAACTAGTATTGTATGAACTAGTATTGTATGAACTAGTCTTGTATGAACTAGTATTGTATGAGCTAGTGTCTAGTGAACTACCATGATATCATAGACGTCCATTTTCAGGAGTTCATGCAGCATCCTACGTAGACCCACACACACTGTGTAGTAAACAGAAGTACCTGTATCCAGCGTCACAGTGACTGAGAAGAGAGTTCGTGTGTCTCCAAAACTTCCGTATGCTCTCTAATCTTTTGTACTTGTCATGCGTATGTGTACACATGGAAGAAAAGGGCGGAAGGAAGGAAAAAGACGCGCAATTGTTAGCAATTGTAAGCAGTTTCCACTGTAAAGTGCGCGTCTTTTTCTTTCCGTTCACTCTTCCTTTCATGTGTACATATACTTGTCAATCTGTATTCAACATCATGCTTGTCATGCTGTACAATAGATAAATATGTCATATCGGAACTATAGAGTCCTAATATTCAGCCAGTCTACTACCGAGAATCTTAGCAACTAAATCTTTTCCGTTTTATTCATATGATATTGTATCCAAGGTTAATAACTTACCTCTCTTATGCTGAAAATTTTGCCAGTAATGGCTCTATTATTTAACAACACCGTTATTTCAAGTAAGGCAGTATTTTAGTATTTTAACCGCTGTTGTTTTAATGATTTTACAGAGTTTGGGATACCATGATTCTATCGAGATCACGCTGGACAAACGTGACGAAGTTGTGGTATCCCAAATTCTGTCCATAGCCTCGGTTGACACCAGCAATTTGTCAGGTCCTGAGTTGGGGGCAGGACATTGGTGGTGTCAATGAGAGAGTGGGCTGTCAACATAGCTCCAGTCACTTGTGGTTCCCAGTTATCGGTACTAGTTCGGGGTCCATCGTCCAGTTGTCCAGTCGTCCAGTGATCCAGCCGTCTAGCCGTCCAGTCGTCCAGTCGTCCAGTGGTCTTGTACAGTGATCCAGTTTCTAGTCCAAAGGTCTGGATCACTAACAAGTCCAGTTCCCAGTCGGTCCAGTTTCCAGTCGGTCCAGCTTCCAGTCGGTCCAGTTTCCGGTCCAGTGGCCATTTGCCACTGCTGTGATCCAGTTGGCAGTTTTCTGCTCCAGTCGGGTGTTTCCAGTGGAGTGTTTCCACTGGTGATAGGTCCAGATCGGCGTTCCAGTGGTTCAATGGTCCTGTACCAGTTCCGTTACCAGTATTTGAATTCGGATGGTCGGCGGATGCAATGGTCCAGTCTTGTTGTCTATTCCAAACAGTCCAAACAACATCTCGTCCAGTTGTTGCCAACTGAGTGGTCCAGTTAAACGGCCCAGCCTCCTGATTTTACCCAGTAGCTCACCCTGTAGCGGCCTGCGGTAACTCAATTTATACTGTCCGGTGTTAGGTTTGAATCACTTCACATTTCCAGCCCTTAGATAAGCCCAAACCGAAGCCTTAGTGTCTTTGAATCTTTCCTTCTGGGGAAAATAAGTTTTATGGTCCCTACAGGAAACAGTGATAGAGTGCCGGAGCTGTGTGTGTGAGCCGGTGACGCCATGTCGTGTTAGAGCAGTGTCACGTGACTCATGACTGCTGCCCAATCAGAGCCGTAACTCATGACAGCTGCCCAGTCGGAGCCGTGTCACGTGACTGCTGCCCAAGAGAGGGATAGCCAATGAGGGGGAGCGTGCGTGATCCCCTAACCCCCGTTACTCACAAGCTAGGAACATGTCAAGGAGATATAGCCGGAGTCCACGTAGAGACGACTACAGTCCTCGGCGGAGAGAGCGCAGTCCACCCAGGAGACGAGATGAGATGAGACGACCACCTGATATCAGCAACATGGTGTGTGTGTGTGTGCGTGTGTGTGTG
>CAMPET010000011.1:168218-195454 GCA_946803715.1 Beroe ovata | reverse complement strand
CACACACACACACACACACACACACACACACACAAACACACACACACACTCTCTATGACAAGCATGACCTTACCTCTGTATCTGTGAGCATGTTGTTAGACACATCGAGACTCTTTAGTAGTGGACACACGGAGTAAAGTTGTGGGAGTGTGGACAGTCCATTAGCTACTAGGGACAGCGACCGCAGACACGGTAGCCAAGATGAGGACAAACTGTCCACGTCCGTTAATCCTGAGGGTGGAAAATTGCCGGAATTTAGGAATCAATTTTGGTTTTGCTTAATTCTATTCGCACTGAAATTGAATTTAGTTGGAGGCGAGTATGTAGAGAACTGACTATTCTCAAGATACAATTATAGTGAGATGAAGTCAATGAACTACTCTGAGAGTTGTTTACAAGACAACTCTAAACAATGTCAAGCAATAATTGGAACTCCTATAAATGTCACCATACCGTTTGCCGATAGGTTGAGGTGGGATAGAAGGATGTTGTTTTGAAAGGAGGGGATGTTGACTAGCTGGTTATGAGACACGTCAAGATGTTGCAATAGTCCTGCAGTTTAATAGTGTTGATTTCATAGTCATTTATAGTGAGAAGAAATGAAACTCTTGAAACGTGGTCATGGTTCAAATTTCCACGAAATTGATTCCTGGATGGAGATTTTCATAAACTGCAAGGACAATGGAAGTTTCTCGGAAATGAAAATGAACTGAAAAAAGGAACACATTTGATTCCTTTTACTAAACAACAATAGACAATTTTGTGGAAGTTATGAAATCGCCCTTACCACATTTATCAATGTGCTGAACGGTCGAGAGGGCGTTGAAGGAGAGATCAAGATGAACCAGATGTGGCAGATACTGCAATCCTCTAGTGGATACCAGACTGTTGCGAGACAGTGTCAACTGCAATGATCATTGATGAGGTGAGGAATGTGATGGGTCGTGTTGAAACGTGATTGAGAGTGGAATGTCACGTGACTCATGGTTTTAGGATGAAAACGTCGTGGGATGGATGGTAGGAAGCTGTTACAATTACTAATTACTAATTACTAATTACTGGTACAATTACTAATTACTAAGTCCGATGAATGTTTGGATTGTTTCAATATCTTCATTAGTTATAGTTCACAAGTTTTAGTTGACAAGAGATGAATAATGTTCAAATAAAATGATCAATTCCCGTTACAAAGAGCAATAATTATTACAATAATTACCCAGATATAAAACATGACTGTGGTTTTATTAACCTCATAACGAATTACGATAATCGTCATCAAAAACCTTCACTTGGATATTATCTCAGATTCTATCAATTAAATGAAATCAACAAAATATCGAGATTGTCACATTATATTCACTTGTCACATAATATTCACTTGTCACATTATATTCAATTACCAAGTGATTACCACCTGACCAATTATCTCCTATTATAATCACCTCAACAACAACTATCAGGTACTTCGTACTTACAGACACCGGCAAACATCGGGCAATTGAATTTCTCACACAACCACTTGTTCTTAATCACGGCTAACTTCAGTGACTCAACCGGAAACTTGCTACTAAAGTTCGTGTGAATAGCCCGTCCCATACCCTCAATCACAATCAGATCGCAGTTTTCACATTCATCAGCAATCAGTTTGCTGACCCTGCTCAGATCAAGGCAAGGAGAACCCAGCCCATTCTCAACTACCCTCAGAGACCTGCTCATCTGGGCTGCTTTTATCACGGGAGAGACATCTGCGATTTGTGAGACGAGAATCTGCAGTTCATGGCATGTGATGTCGTTAATGGCAGGTCGGCTGTTCGCTGAGAGGACGACTTCACTTCCCATTTTCAACATTTCCTGGACGAATGGTATTATTCCCATCACTATATCTGCTCCGCTATTGTCAACAAAAACGATCATTTTCTTGATTGGAGCCCGCTTCAGTCGCTTTACCCAGTGATCTAAGTGATCGACAAACCAAGGCCGTTTTTCTACAAGGTCACACGCCGCCCTGAAGTCAATTTTGGATTCGTCGTTGATTTTGACGACAGCACTCGAGCCCCAATCAAATATGTTGCCTCCTAAGATGCCCTTGATCAGTGCCTCTTGTTTCTCCTCCCAGGGAAGTGAGTCTAGGTACTCGAGATGTTCTGGAAGGAGTTGGAGGAAGGCTGCGTTCTCCTCTTGTTTAAACTTCAGATATGGATCATAAAAGTCAAATTCTGCAAGGAATTGTTCTCGACAATCGAGCAGAGTTCGGACTGTGAGTGTTCCATAGGCAAAGGGGTTCTTTCGCAACAAATCCACACATTCCAAAAACTTGTTTTTGAAGAGCATTATCCTTTTGTCGATCTTGTTACGATTGTATTCACCATCTCTAACGACCTTGCAAAACTTTTCAAGTCCATCTCTAAAAATATCCAACCAGTAATTCCTAGCATCAGTATCGAGGGCCAAGTCGATCAGGTCTGCCTGGTAATTTGTTCCATCGATAAGTGGGAATCTCACCAGAGGCATGTCCAGTCTGTCTAACTCCAAAAACTGAAGAGCCTTGCTCATGAGGTGATGAGATAATTCAAAGCTGTCACTAAAAGCGTAGTTCTCTCCATAATTTCCAACATCTTGGTTATCTGCAGCCCCCTTGATGTAAGCACCAACTGCACCCAAATAACCTTCATGTCTCAGGAACAAGGCTTGTACTTCACCTTTAGACCAAAAGTTGATTGCATAGGATATCGTGTGCATGGTCGCTTTCTTTCCTCGGATGAAGAACCCTCCGAAGATTATTCTGGAACAGTTGTAGAGGTTTGCATGGAGGTAGGCGAGCTGTCCAATGCCATTACTGATCAAATGGAGGAGGGACTTTGCAATGTCGGCATCATTGACCTGGTCTCGTGCGGGCCCCGATATTCTCGACCTGGCTGCCTTCCCAAAACTACTGGCTATCAGATCCCCTGGAAGACCCATGGCTTCATAGCTCCCACCATAGATGTCTTTCACAAGCAGGTCCACAGAGCTTGAGTCACCGTCTTCTGCCAGTGATAACAGCTCATCAAATCCCTGAGCTTTCGTAAGGAGAGATCCGAGCCCCCAAAATGTACCACCGCCCATGGCAGTTCCACCAACCCTTTCAAAATGTTCATCACTATAAACTTTCAGCATACTGACTCCAGATCCGATGTTTACAAGGAGATATGGGAATTCACACCCTATCTTCTCGAAGCAAATCTCAGGATTCCGATTTTTCCTGAATGTAAATGCTTCATTCGGGATATTATTGAGAAGAAAATTTGATCCTTTGATGAGGCATTCCATCTCATCTTCCTTTATAACCTTCAGACCAAGAGACTTTTCGAAGAGATCTGTGTACTTGTGTGCGCCCCCTCCGGTTACTCGAATAGTTCTCCCCTGAACCATCCCGCTCTCCTCTATACAGCCCTGTAGGTAGTGTGTCAAACTCGTTATATGTTTCGTTTCGAATTTCACAAAATGTAGTCTCCCTCTCTGAAACTCTTCATCCTGAGTCGAATGCTGGCCCAGGATACGACCCTCTTTAAATCCGATAATTCCGTCCTGTGATAAGGTCCTTCTCCGAGAATGTACATTGGAAAAGTAGGCTAGCTTAGCTAGGGAGCCGCCGATATCTATGGCTAGATTGGAGGCATTCCTCAGATTGATAAGATGCCGTTCTGGGATGTAAATAGGTGGAGCGTACCTATCGTCAGATGACCTTTCTTCAGACATACCTACGATCAAATCAGGTGGTTATAAGAAGAATAAACCCTAACAGAGTTTCTTTGGCTTTTATTAGGTAAGTTACAATGCGAGATAAAAAACAATAAACCGCAAGAATAGTTGTTTGAAATAGTGAATGAAAAGGCGAGACAACTAACAATAAACAAAGCTGTGTGAGAAACAGCAAAGGCGGGTAATCTGGAGCGGTTCAAGATGTTTTTGTTTTAATAATCTAATCATGTGGCAGCAGGTATCGTTCTTGGAATTCAGTGACTCACATGGCAATTTGTATGGTAGGCAATTTGAAATTTGATCGCTCAGTTTACAGTTATGATTAAAAATAAAACGATAAGAACTATCAGAGGAAAAACAAATCAAACCGTATTCATAGAATGAGAGATTTGTTGAGATATCAATTCAGCAATAGTACGATGAGTAAGATCGAATATCGAAATCTTTTGGATTCTTGCCAATTTTGCCTAGGTTAGGTTGTTATTTTTTACTGTATGGCAACGGCTAAGTACTGTATTAAGAATTGAAGTACTGTATTAAGAATTGAAATTAAATAGGAGCTGAAGACGATGAATTCAAAATATCTTCTGTTTAATGCCAGACTTTAAATATTCATTAGCTGTTAACACACACTTTTATCTAAAACAATCTGCATACTTATCTGTTCACCATACTGATTATTGATGGGAAACAATGCTTCAGATCTAAAGACAAAAATTCTTGAATAAACGAAAATCATTGGTTACAATTTTATTTGTCATAATATAAGCATGAAAGAGTAATAAAATGCTGTCATTTCCTAACCACTCACAACATGCTGAGCAATCGAAACTGAGTATATGCAATACCAATGATGATATCACTGAAAGAGTCAATGCCATTTCCCAAGAAGTTGATCCAATCATTCGGCACCGCTCCACCAATCACACCACGATTCTGCAAGTAGTTGATGTTTTGATTCGTTCTTTTTGTAGGTTTATCATGAGGATGCACTTGTAAATTCTCTGACTCAGACAACTGAATATTGAATGACTTTCTGCTTGCAGCTGTCGCCAGTTCTGCTTGGGAAATTCCCTGCTCCTTCACAAATGCTCCTACTGCTCCTAGGTATCCCTCATGGCTGAGGAACATTGCCTGGACTTTGCCTTTAGACCAATAGTCAATAGCATAGGATATAGTACGCATCGTGGTGATCTTACCACGGATAAAAAATCCACCGAAAATGATTCTGGAGCATCCATACAAGTTGGCATGAAGATAAGCGATCTGACCAATACCATTGCTGATTAATCTGAGGAGAGATTTGGCTATATCAGCATCTTCAAACTGACTGTTGTTAGGACTGCCTCCCTTAGCTGATCTTGCTGCTTTTCCGAAACTACTGGCAACTAAATCTCCAGGAAGATCCATTGCATCGTATGACCCACCATAGATGTCTCTGACCAACATGTCAACAGAACTTGTGTCTCCTTTCTGAGCCAGAGCTAACAAATCATCGAATCCCTGAGCTTTCGTAAGGAGAGATCCAAGCCCCCAAAATGTGCCACCACCCATGGCAGTTCCACCAACCCTTTCAAAATGCTCATCACTATAAACTTTCAGCATACTGACTCCAGATCCGATGTTCACAAGAAGATATGGAAACTGACATCCAGTCTGCTGGAAAATTATGTCAGGATTGCCTCCCTTATTCAGAGCAAACGCTTCATTGGGTATATTACTGAGGAGGAAATTTGATCCTTTAATAAGGCAGTCCATTTCATCTTGCTTATTGACCTTCAATCCCAAGGTCTGCTCAATCAGGTCCTTGTACTTGTGTGCTCCTCCCCCCGTGACACTGATAGACTTCCCCTGTATCTTATCAATGTTATCTCCCAACCTGGTCTTTATGTATCGTATGAGCTGGGCCATGTGCCGTGTTTCAAACTTCACAAAGTGTAACTTCCGGTCAGGACTGCTACAATCACTACTTTCACAGGAGGTGTTATTGGGATTTGACAGGTATACCAGCTTTGCAAGTGAGCCCCCTATATCGAGGGCTAGGCATGGTGTTTTGAGTTGGCTCGCTAGATGGTGTCCAGGTAGATCTATTGGGGGAGCATATCTGTCTGCTGGTTTTCGGGAGAATGACATATCTGTGTGTACCACTGAGGAGAAGTTGTTGGCAAGGTGTTATCTTGGAGACCAATGTATCATAATTATCAAGTGAAAATTAACAAAGTTACGAGTAGGTGTAACAAACAGGAGGGGTCAACGGCAGCTATTGGAGTTGTGCAACAACTGTTAAAGTATGGATGCAACATTCGACAAATCAGATTTACAAAGGGTATGAATAGTATCAATAACATCCGTAAAAGACGATGTTTTAATGTAACAAAATGCACAAAATTTGAAACTAATCATCGGGCCAGGAGAAATAGTACACTTATCCCTCAAATCAGTACACTGAATCATCAACTTATAAGAAGACTATAAGACCCCGCCCGCACCTCCCTCTTATTGCCCAATACCAGTATTAATTCTCCTTTGTGATTGAAGAGGAGGAGGAGCCCTCATCCAACATATTGGTAAAACACGGTGGAGGTGGTCACGTGCTCAATCAAACTACGCACTGTAAAGAGGGTGCGGTCCTTATTGTGGAGTGTGTTTGTGTATGTGAGTTTATGCAACATGGAGAAAGTGCTCTACTGATTGGATAGTTCATCACTGATATTATTATAACCTCTTTTGTAAGGTTATAATGATTGTATGCTTTACTGACCTCAATGGTCCATGCAGACTGCAGATTTTATGAAATTGAGTCATTCCATGAGAGTTTTCATCCTTTTACCATGCTTTAGTGAAAAAATTAAAAGTATAGATTTTCAAACATTATCATGTCAGGTGTAGGTAATCACTTACCATCACTAAATTTGAGCAGGACACCGGGTTGAGTCTGCTGATAACATTTCTGCTGAGGTCCATGAGGAGTAGAGTCGACGGAACTTTCTCCAACTTGCCAACTCCGCAATCATTTTGATAGAAAAGCTTGACACTGCTGTCCACTATCCCAAAGTTAGCATCATCACATCGTTGAAGAGAAAGAAGATCGACTCTTCCGGAATTGCCGTGACCGAAGAAAATGTCCAAACTTGAGCTGTCACTGACATAGACCTCACTTGAATCCACGTCCCTCAGGGCAATACAATGCTGGTTCTCAACAACCGTGGTTTCATTGACTGTCCGTGGTTGGATTGCGGAGAAATTCCTGGGTAGGAACCTACCTGATGATGCAGTAGAGGGAGGTTTGACTTTATCGGGCCAAGAATTGCCAGCCCCCCTCCATGCTGCCATACACTCAACAAGGCCATTTATGTACTCATCCCAGTTCACAGTAAGTTTGGCTGGGATCGAAGATGCATGAAGCGACTTCTTGTCCACATCCGATATTTCTCGAGCAAGTGTAATGTCTTCTCTGAGTTTACGTTTTCGACGGTATTCAGCTTTCGCTTCAATCTGTACATTTTTCGGTCTTGAAGTAGAAGACTCTTTTATTAAATCAAACGAGGAGGTTGTCTTTGGTGAACGGTGAGGTACAGATGAGAGAGCTGAATCAAGACTGAGTAACAGTGAGTTACTATCGGTGGTTTTCGACTGAAATCGTATGATTGGCGTTTCAGTAGGACAGTTAATTGGAGGACTGATGGTTGAATTTGAATCATGTGAAGGTTGACTGTACGATGGTCCATCTTTTCTCTCGTCTGAAACTTGCATTTCGGGTACTTCCTCAGTTTTAACAGCCTCACAATTACCAACAACAAGATTGTTCTGAGTAGTGACACTGACTGCAAGTCTGAATTCATTCTCTGGTGTATTTGTCACAGTTTCATGGTGAATAGATTCACGTTCCTTTTCAACTCCATGAGCAGTTCGATTGTTAATTTTACATTCATCGACCTGAGTGGGCTCAGAGAAGTCAGCACTTTGTCTACTGCTAAAGAGATTTTTGGCTTTGCTAGTAATGTTCTCGAAAAATGAAGGCCTAGACTTTTTGGAATTGTCGTTCTCATCCACAACGTTTTGCTGCTTATTTTCTACTTCAACTCTGTGATTCATGTTATGATTGTCCACAACGGATTTATTCAGATTATTTGACTGACTTGAGTCATACGTGTTGAAATCATTGGTAGGAAACTTTGCACCAGGATGATCTTCAGCATTCTGAACCTTCGCATCCTCATTCACGATAGAGTTAAGATTACCACTGAGATTATTCTCAGATATGTTGTTTTGGAGCCAATGCATGGACTGATCAGCCATGTGTTTTGATCTTTCTTCCTCATCAGCTTTCTTCGCCTTCTCCATGTCTTTTAACTCAGCCAACTTCTTCTCCGCCTCCTCTCGCCGCAATCTCTCCTTCTCCAGATGTCTCAGGCGAATTTCCTCTGCTCGAGCTTCAGCTCGTTTCTTTTCTTCTTCCTCCTGCCGCTTAGCCTCAATCTCAGCCTCAACTGCAGCCTTCTCCTGACGAATTACTTCTTCATAGAAGCGAAGTTTCTCCTCAAGAAGTTGATTTCTCTTCTCCTCAATCTTTCGCTGGACGTTTTCTTGATGAATCTTCCGTGTTCTGAAAAAGAAACGAATTAAGGTCTAAGACAAGATCCAATGTTCTCAACGATCGGCAAACCAGATTTTGGAGATTTACAAATTGTGCAACCACCTCATTCCTCGGAAGTGAGCCTGAATTTTAGTGGCCGATTCTCGTTTCTTCACCCTCATCTCCTCCTGCCTTCCCCTCTCAGCTTCCTGGTGACGTTTTCTCTCTACTTCTTGCTGCTCAGTTAGCTCTCTCATCTTCTGTTCATGAGCCGCCATTTCCCTCTTTAGCTCTTCCTCAGCCAGTCTCACCTCCTCCTCTATCTTTCTCAGTTCTTCCTGCAAGGGGTTAACTACAAGACCGTAATAGTACTAGGTATAGTATTATAGGTGTACCAAGCTCATTATACCTTCTCAGGGAAACCCACCACCCCAAGATTTCATGAAATTCGGGCTAATTCAAACCTGTTGTAACTGCTCCAGCCTTTCCCTCTCTTTCCTCATATTTTCATTCCTCTCCCTCTCCCTCTCAACTCTCACTTTTTGCGCTTCCGCTTCCATCTGCCGTTGATCTTCGTGTTTTTCTGCAGGGACCAACTCTGAAACCTGTTATATGTGGATGTGTCAATGTGTGATTATTACTAACTTCACAGGGAGCATGCTACAAATCATAACCGAATACTTTTAATAACCCTGTCGGACGATTCACCTGGTAAATTGGCAGATCTGCTTGAAATTCCACGCGGTAGCTCTGTATGTTAGGAATTGGCTCCGGACTCGACTTATCATCTTCATCAGCACTCCCAACCTGAGAGTTGCCTCTAGAAATGGGACGACAGCACTTATTTCCTGATTTAAAGCTCATGATTGTCAAGTCTCGAAATCAATATCAAACTGAGCCCACCTCATCTGGTTTCGCAATCTGAATGTCTTCAGAGCACACTTGGTTAAGATTAAGCTCCTCTTCCCAGTAAGAAGCATCTTCACTTCCACACTCCGATTCTTGGTAATTGCTACAAAAATCCACCTGAGAGGGAATAAAGTAACAATATCCAATTACCCAATTGTTCTGGTCCAGGTATAAAATACATAGGTACATAGGCGAACCAGTGATAAGACCAGCGTGAGCAGTTTCTTTTGATTCTGTATTCGATGTGCGAGCAGCATGATAGCGTTTGTTATAATTAAATAATACCTTCTGGCGTGAGGGATACGTGCGATAATGCACGAACGCAGTGAGGGCGAGCACGTATCACGAAAACAGCCAGAAGGTATNGAGTGAGAGACCAAGTGGTCTGTAGCATATGAGTGAGAGACCAAGTGGCCTGTAGCATACATCGGTAGTGAGAGACCAAGTGGCTCGGGGGAGACAATCTTATACTACTAATGACACAATGTACCATTGGCAGGGGTGTACATTTAACCACTAGGTACGCACTCTCCTCGTAAGTCACTGCAAGATTCAAGATGAAATTCAAGATGAACAGAATAACAGAATGTACCTACAGCTAGAGACATCCTTGAGCTAGGTAATTATCTTCGTTGTCATTAACCTTATAATGACACATATATTGACAGTACCGAACCTGAATATTGAGAAGAGCTTGGCAGTCCTCCAATTCTTGCTCAATCACTCCGTTGTTGTGTTGAATGAGAGAGAAGAAAGATTCGGCCGAATCAGGAAGCTTTTCTTCCTCAGCTGTTGACCCCAAGCCAACGTTTTGAAGTGCTGAAAAGAATCAGCATTAGGTTACTCGTGCAATGATATTTTCAATTCCAACACATTTCCTATCATGTATGAAATGGTCTTCTACAATTAATGGTTATCAAATTAGTTGATAGCTGACCTCTGATTTCTTCATCACAGGAGAGTCTAAGTTGATTTAACTTCTGTTCGGCTTCCTCCAAGCAATCAATAGGAGTCAATGATCTGAGTTGTCGCTCAAGCTCATCCTCAGCCCATGCGTCATCGACATTGATGACCATGTCATTCTATGATATTGTGAGAATTGCTGAATGCTGATTGTTGTGATACGATATGGGACTTACAATGATAGGCTCACACTTTACAGATGACAATCTTTATGTCTGATTTCATAATGGGAGTTAATATGTTATGTTGGTTAGTTTCATAGTATTATGATGATACAACTTTCAATCCATTCTCAATATTCTAAAAACTTCAAAAAATAAAATGTTACTTTAATCTACAGCAATCAAAATTTTAAAAACGATTAAGAAATAGGTACGAGACTGATCTGAACGCAAATATAATGGGTATAAAAGGATTAATTTTTGTTCTCTAAAAACACTAAGGCTTCACGACTGTTTCCGGGTATCCGTGTAAGATGTTTTCCTCAGTTGCCAAATATCTTTGAAGAGATCTCGTTTGAGCATGGCGCAAGAAGTGAGAACCCCGCCCATGAGAGCCCCAGTGAACCCACACATCAGAACATCCTGTCCACTCATGAACAATCCAGTGACATCCGTTTCAGGACGGAGGGAAGCATAGGACTCAGGGGAAAATCTCTCAGCATTGTGGTCAAGTCCATAGATCTCTCCTTTTGTGGACGAAATGTAGTGATTATTTGTTACTGGAGTTCCAATGTCAACATAGTCAATACAGTCCTGAATCTGTGGGAAGAGTTGACAAGTTTGATGAATCATCTGCTCTCCCAGCACCTTCTTAGCTCTCTCATATTCATCTCCTCTCCTCTTGACTGGCTTATTATCCCACGATTCAAACCACTTCCAGTTGGCAAGCGTTACTATGGCAACTGTGCTCTTGTTCTGTCTATCAGGATCAGAGCTCCAGTTTGGATCTTTTTCACTCGGAAATGATATGAAGAGAAGTGGAACACCTTTATCTGCAGCATCCAACGGGTCGTCCTGGAGAAAATAGTCACAGGAAGTCCCAGCCATGGCGGCACTCTTGTTTATAAATGCCCAAGTATTCTGCGGTTTAAGGTCGAGCTCCTTGCCACTCTTATTTAGACCAAGGAATACATTCATACCGCCAATACCAGCTCTGAGATGAAGATTTTGCGATAATCTAGAGAAATAGGCAGATTCGGTGACGATTTTCGGTTCAAGCAATGAACTAATAGTGTTCTTAACACCAACTGCCGAAACAACCACGGGACATTCAATGAAGTGTGGTTCATCTTTCCGTGCAACTTGCACACCGAGAACTACATGGGCATTGGATGTAACAACTTTCTCAACCTTTGCATTCACAAGGACCATACCACCACTTCTCTCAATTACTGGGATGATGTTGAGTGCTATTTCAGATGCTCCTCCAACTGGATACCACCCTCCTGTCCCCCCAAAATGAGACATCAGTGCAGCCTGTGTCTTGAATGAGGATATCTCTGGTTCTGTTGCATAGTCACCCCAAGAGTAAGTAAATACAGTTTGTAACTCTTCATTCTTTGTCAACCCTTTTATAACGGAAGCAGTCGTTTCCCTGAATTTGTCAATTTCAGTCTTGAAACATCCGAGGTTGATAAGAAGCTTCGTTAAAGACAATGGTAGAAACTTCATCATTGCTGTCATCACTTTTGGGGTGTTTGAATACTCTTTGACTAGTTTTATGTAGTCATCTATTGCTTTATGATCTTCTGCTGCAAAAACCTCCTTTAATTCCTTTCCAAATCTCTCCAAATTGTAATAAATAGGGAACTCTCTCATTTCATCACCAAATCCAATAGTTACACGATCAAAGGGGTTCATGAGTGGAGCCCACTCTAGTTGTCCATCAGTTATCTGATCAACCAGCACTCGGTTATACCGACCTTGATTTATCTCACCAATGTAATGAATCCCTACATCGAATTCATACTTCTTGTCAATGAACGTGTGGCAGCATCCACCAGCCTGGTCATGCTGCTCCAAAACCAAAACTCTTTTTCCCACTTTTGAAAGAATTGCAGCCACTGTTAAGCCACCAATACCACTTCCCACAACTACAGCATCAAACTTTTGTCCTGCAACCTTATGAGGAGTGAATGACTGCTTTATTATTGCATCCCTTTTATGATGGTCCCTCATATAGGGCTTTCTGGTAGTTCTAGCATCAGCAGCAAATGGATTTTTGCTTCCAAGGGCAGGATAAAAAATCCAACCAACTTCTTTGTGAAAGTATTTTAGTCCTGCAAGTGTGACAGGTATGATTCCAAGTAATGTTTTGTAAAATAAGGGAACATTTGACACAAAGAGGTAGTAAAGTAGAACTACAAGTGTGAGTCCATAGATGGCAATCTCCATCCTGAAAGGTTTTTAAGTAATATAATATAGATCATTTAAAATCATCCATAAACCGAATAGAGGTTACACTTCTTCATCATCTATGAAAAAAATGATCATAAAGTAATGCCCCAAGTTAATCCCAAAAGTCACCACTCTCAAAATATACAATCATGATCTCCACAAAAGTCCTCTGATCTTGAGAGGTGGAGCATGCTTTGCTTCATCCTCACTTATTTCAGGTAACCCTTGCAGTCCAAGATACTCAAGAACAGTTTGTGTGAGGCTGAGTAGCTGCTTATCATCAGGGATTTCATGCCATTGTTTTAAAATGAAGTTTTTGATGCATAGTGGTAAATACATCAATATTCGTTTGAAACTTTCTTTCTCTTTATTCTGCTCAATAATGTTCAAAAGCCAGTATCTAAAACTAGGCCACTGACTTCCACTCATGACTTTAGATAAATAGACATTGGTACCCTTATTGCCAAAGAAAATATTCACTGAAATTGTAGTTTTGACTGAGGTCACCTGATGCCACCAAAATGCTGGAAAAAATAACATTTCTCCAGGGCAAACAGAGCATTCGTATCCGGAAGAGTTTTTGAATCTCGGATACTTGACCAAATCAGGATTATCACAATCCACTTGTGATTGAATTGTCTTTCCTTTGGAACCAAGTTCATTAGGATACATGTTTTGAATATCACTCTCATAAAGACGTACATGCTTCATTCCAGCGAATACAATGAGGAAATTATCATCAGGGTCAAAATGACAAAATTCATAGTGCCCTTCATTTGCTATCCAAAGAAAAGGTCCCCCATGCACCTTGCCAATATACTCAGGTAAATCAAGGTCATTGCATAGCTCAGGAAAAGATTTCTTGATATTCTGAACTGCCAGATATGATGAGGAAGCTTTCTTGTTCCCTTTTTGTATGTTGGAAATGTAATCCTCAAAGTTCATTGATTCAATATTATATTTCTGGCCTACTTTATAGTCAAATACATTGGTGTTCCTTCTTACAAAAACTTTCCTGTGTCCAGCCTTTTCTTTTAAAGAGCTTAATGTCCAATTCGATGCTGGCCAGGAGGAAATGTAATCTTCAATAATGACAGGAACACATTTGTTTAGATAATTTGCTACAAAATCATCTACTGACAAGTCCTTCACCCTTTCTACTTGGATCAACTGATCAGGTGCCATAATACATTTGCATTCCTGACATATAGATTTACCCTATAAAATGTCAAAGGGACACAATTAACAGTTGTCTGACCCAATAAGTGTTGTTTGTCAAGAATTTGCTAGTAGCTTGCCTTAACTGAGCCAAGATCACCAGGCAAATAGGTGCCAAAGTGTCATAAAGTTGATATATGCAGTGATCAAGTCAATGATTCTATTCATTTGCATTTGAATAACAATTGGTTAACATTTGGATCACATTTTGTTATCATCTGACATCCAATTGATGTAGATTTGTACATTTTTGCCAATGCATCACTGCTCTGGTATATTGCTAGAGAAGTGTGACTTGAAAAGATTTTTGAATAAATAGAATAAATGGACGTCAGATGAAATCTGACATCACCACTGCACGCTGTTCATCTGGTGATTAAGTGGAAAAATGTCTGGTCAATTGACCAATTCAGTTTTCCGCCCATAACTCACCAGGGAAGCATTTTCACCCTACATCACATTGGGTGATTTAGAATCAGCGCCTAAAAATACGTCAAATCATGTCTAGTTTTTAAAAAATTTGGGTGGTGAATTTAAATTAAGTACTTGTGAGTCATAAATAAATAAATAAATAAAACTGTTTGTCTTCAAGCAACTCTGTTGTTCCCGCGTTGCATGACCCAAATACTCCGCGCGCTGCGCGTTTTGATCGCGATCTCTCCTCCGCGCGCGCTGCGCGTTTCCGTGGTTTCTCCTTGCTACGAGTTTTCAGTTCAATGAGTATAAGTAGAACAGGGGCGCGCTTGCCGGATGTTATATATCCACTGTTTCTTGCGCGCGGCGCGCGCGCCTTCATCGAAGGCCGTTGAAGGCGCGCGCGATGGGATACCATTATCCTTTTATTTATATTTATTTATTTATTCATTTCGATATAGGGATAGTGATAAACTGAGGCTAGGAACTGGCATGCGCATCACGCATGGGTCTATCTATGAATGCTACATGAATGCTAGAGAAATGCATGGAAACTTGGGTTCAAAATCATGTGTCCATCTTTGCCAAAGACAGACAGTCAAAAACTGGACTGCTGACCCATAGGCCAGAAAGACTTGAATAGACAATGAAAGTGTATTATTTCATCAAAAATGTGCATTGCAATTACATGCTACGGTGCAAGCTTTTTCATTACATCCGTTTTTGGTCCAGGTGTGCATATACCAGTCATTGTCTTTTACATACTTAGTGACACATATGCTCATGGCGACACACTCCATCTCGGCACATTTTCACACCACAGACAGAGCATCCAGGATCAATCTCGCATTCTTCTTCTTCATCTTCTCTGTCCTCATCCCTGTCATCATTCTTGTCTTCACCTCCTGGCAATCAATTTTTAGTTCAGATAAATGTAAAATCTATTGGACAGAGAAATAGGAGAAAGTTATTTTATTGCAATTTGACAAGAATCCTTGTTTCATGATCTGTATCATGGTGTGAAGAATGATCTTACCAGTGATAAAACCGTGGACTTCAACCTCATAAATATCAAGGCAGTTTTTATTCTTGAAACTCTTAGTCTTCTGTTCAATCATCACATGTGTTCCTGTGATAATTGGATTCAATAAGGAATGATTCTTTTAAGCCATATCTTTTGGAGGTAATTGAAAAACACTTTGAATTACCTATAGTGCCTCCACAATCCACTGTATACGTCTGATCAGATTTTGACCCTGACTGAGTGTTGACTCTTATTGTGCCACACATTTTGTATGACCCACTTGCTGTCTTCACTTGCACCTGGAAAGGGTAATGAGTCACATGTTACTGACCCGGACTGCTATAGGATCATTGTTATCAGCAAGTTACTTACTGTTGCCCCATTCATCTTGTTCAGCATCTTCTTCTTGCTGGCAGTTACTTTTCCATTGAACTGTTGGTTCAGTACTTTCACTTTGGTGATCTTGGCTTCATTTCCAGACTTGACCTTAACCTGACCATAGAAATTATTTTAAGGTGGAAGATTGGAAGAATGTCTTCTGAAAATAATATGCTTATGTAAGATATTGTCATCGTATTACTGTATTAGACCTACCTCATACAAGAACCAGGCAGGCTTCTTTGCAATGTTGGTACATTTTGTCTGACTCTTAGTTCTGTCTGCATTATCAACAGCGAATGTTGCTTTCTTCAAAGTGGAACTCTGACTTACAGACTCATATGCTGAAAGAAACAGTAAGTACACCTTCTCCAGTGTTAGACGGCTTGTTGAGTGATATATAATTTCGGAAATTGACTTTTCCACTTACACAGCTGAATCTCCTCATCAGTCACCTCCCCTTCACAAGCATTGCAAGACTTCTTACAGTTCTTCAACATGTAGTCTGAAAAAGGCCAAGTTGAAGATTTGGATTGCCATGAGAAATAATCATCCAACCAAATAACAACTTTTCAAATCTGTCATTATCTCTGATACATGCAGTATACCTCTGTTAGGAGGACTTGTGCACTTCCCTTCCCTTCTCCACTGATCACATTTATCATTCTGATCCGCACATGCATCCTCATCACCTCCATCTGAAGAGGAAATAAAGATTTAAGTTAGTCTCTGAAGGGAGAAAGGATAATCTGAGAGAAATGAAGTCCCTCAATCAATGTAGTGTTGAGATTTAGATAAGAGGAATAATTATTTTCGCAGTTTTTGAAGAATTCTATGATCTTCTTCCTCTGATATGAACAACTAACCGTCATCACAGGTATTGCAACTCTTCTTGCAGTTTTCAATCATCCAATCATGGTACTCGCTACCTGAATGAATGAGAGCAGTAGGTATACAGAAATATTCATACCGGTGAAGCCGTGATAAGCATAATGATATTGATAATAACCATGGAACCGTCAGCATCACCATAGCGACATAATTTTGACTCACTCTTCTTGCAGAAGCCCTGTTCACTCCACCCTGGACAGTCATTAGTGTACTGGGAGTGATCCTTGCAATCGCCGCCACTGTCATCACCATCATCATCGCCGCACTTGCCACAGGACTTGGCGCAGTTCTCCGCCATCCACTGGATCCATTCTGCAAAGCAGGGTTGAATGAGTGTGTGTCATTTCAAGAATGAGCAGTGAAATAAGTGGGAACTAATTGAAATTTGAATACATGAAAATGAACCTGAATCGCTTCAGCATATATCACAACGTTCCAGTGTCGGCCCAACTATGATTGTTATTTCAACAAACCTCCCTCAACGCAGTATCTCTGATCGGTGAAGTAGTCACAGTCAGCATGGATGTCAACACAGTTTCCTCCCTCATCCTCGCCGTCATCATCATCGTCCCCGCCCTCGTCACAGTAACCACAGCTCATGGGGCAGTTGTCCCTCATGTACTCCACATACTCTGGGGGCAACGTGAGCTGAGTCTGAGTTCAACTGGGCAACACGGCTAGTACTTATTGCGTCCCGATACAGAATTACCTATAGTATTGAGAACGAGTGTATTGAGAACGAGTGTATTGGTATGAGGTATTGGTAGGAGGTATTGGTATGAGGTATTGGTATGAGGTATTGGTATGAGGTAGGGTTGAGAAATGCGTGAAAATGGGTGAGACTGTTGGTATTTTTTGTTTTTACCTTTCCCTTACTCTTATATCCAAATAATAGGCGTGAATTCTCAAGTGATAATAAGCTATGGATAATATTAGAGTACAGTGTATATAGTAGGAGTTCGGCTACGAGCGGTATAACTTGTACACTATAATAGATCCCCTTTAGTTATCCCCATTCTGTATTTCCCCATTCATGAAGTTGAAGGTGAACTTGGACTTGAACTTGAACTGAGTTCCGTAGTTGTGTGTAGAGATGGAACTGAGTTGTGTGACTAGTTGGGTGGGTTTTTAAGACTTGGTCTCGTGAGTGAGTTTTGTGCGCCAGATGTCTAGACCTTCTTCTCGGTCGGTGGTTTGACGAGTGTGAATGTGAACTGAGATTGTGAAATCTCTTTGTCATTCTAGTGTTCCTTCGTAGGTGTGAACCGAGATTGGGAAATCCCATTGTCACTCCAGTGCTCCCCTGTAGGTGTGAACTGAGATTCTGGAATCTCTTTGTCACTCTTGTGTTCCCTTGTACTTGTAGGTGTGAACCGAGATTGTGAAATCTCTTTGTCACTCCAGTGCTCCCTCGCAGGTGTGAACCAAGACTGGGTACCAAAGTTCAGTAGGGGCAGTAATATTAATATTGTGAACGTGAATAAGACATGAAGTGTGAATGTGAACTGAGATTGGAAAATCCCATAAACTGAGATTGGAATATCCCACACCACACCCTTCTTTTATGTTTGAAGTTGTTTTTCCCCTTTTTTCAAGTCCCGTAGTAACCGTGTACAAGACAAGTCTAGAAGAAATGAAACTTATCGAATGTGAATACCTCTGGTACAATAGCCAGCATCCCTCCACCCACTGCAGCTAGCCTCCAAATCTTGACAGTTTCCGTCTGAGAAAGAGGGAATGAATAGTGGGACAAGGGAGAGGGAAAAGATAAGAGAGAGGTGTGAGTGCAGATGAAGGGACCAGAATAATAATCAAGAGAGGGAAATAAGGTAAGGAATTTACAAACTGGAGAATGGATATTGGATATGGGAATTTGGTGAAGGGGAGGATGTTTAATGAAGAAAACGAGGATCTTATGATGAAAAACTCATCATGAATCTTGTCGAGAACTTACCGTCTCCGTCATCTCCATCATTGCCGTCATTTCCGTCATTGTCTCCTCCGTTCAAATCAGTCCATTCTGAAATTAGGAACTATAATGACTTGTACTGCACCTAGTTCTTATACGAGGTCTCGGGATGATCACAGCAAAACCTAACCTCATTTGCCCCAAAATAACCTCGCTATATCATCCTATGACTTAGAATCGTATCTAACACAAATACTTACTTATAGCCCAAACATCGTCTAGGAGGTTGCAGATGCTGTTGAGTCCACTCCTCTGGAATTTGGCATACCCCCTGTTGCCCCAGTTAGCGCCCCAACTAGATGAGTTAGAACATTAGAGCCGCGCTACCAAGCAATGTACGTGGTCAGATTTATCAGGAAATTGCGGTCTAAATTAAGAATAAGTGGAAATGAAGATAAGACGTATCAAATAAATTTCTTGGTGAAATTGAGAGACTATGATAAGGAGAGTGATGGTAGACAGCAGACAGAAATTAGGAGGAAAATACGAGCAAATTAAATGAGAAGCAACAAAATCTGAACCTGTTCCTAATCTCCCAGTAGTTGTGTGCATATCCGATCAGAATGACAGCGTGGTTTGACTGTCCGCGGCAGTAACCGTTAAATATTCCCGATCCGACTGAGTGAAACTCGTTAGCGACGTAGAAAGCGACGGCGAGCGGCTGAACCTGTAGGAAAGTTGGAGGGGTAGAATTAAGAATCGATATTTGTGCTGGGGGAGGTTAAATTGAGTGCAAGAAATATTATGATAGCGTGAAGGAATCATATCTGGAATCACACGTCAATATGACACGGAATATAGCACGGGTTCAACTAATATCACTACAGTAACGGTTCCTAGCAACGGTTCCTAGCAACTGTTCCTAGCAACGGTTCCTAGTAACGGTTCCTAGCAACGGTTTCTAGCAACGGTTTCTAGGAACGATGTCCCAGTTTCGTTGGTCTAACCTGCATGTTGCTGACAATGGAGCTTGGCGACACTTTATTCCACGAATCTAATCTCACTTTACCAGCCAGAGCGTTGGAATAATGCTGGTAGTTGCATCGACCTGGGATGAAAGGGTATGTGAGAACACGTCATGTTCCCACGTTTCGTGTCCCAACCTGCCTGACATTTCAGTTCACCGAGTAGAATAGGGGCGCGCAACGTGCGCACAAGAACACACTAGGTGCAACTCTGGGTCTCAATCAAGGGGCACAAGCATATAATATAGTGTGGGGGTTACCTTATTCACTAGACGTACGTAGTTTCTGTGAACTACAGATCTGCAATGTTCCTGATCAGTGATCCCCCTAATTTCAAATTTCATCCCACCCCCAATAATCTCTGACTTACTGTCGGTTCCCCTGTAAGCGTAACTCGCTGCTGTAGCAAGATGGTTCCCCTTGCTCTTGATGAATTTCCATGCTTCGTGGTACCAACCACCACGACACCCGTTATAGTTAGCGTGTTCGTATGTGCAGTCGAGAAGTTCCTGCGAGGGCGGGAAGTGTTGAAAAAATGGGTGTTTAGGTTGGGGAGGAATGAAGGTGGAAATATGATAAAAGTGGAAATATATGTGTGAATATTAATAGAAATATTGCTACGTATGTATCTATGAACACGGCTCCAGACGTCACTGCCCATGGCCGTGTAAAATATCAAGGTCTGTGCTGCACCAGTTTTGCAGTGCCAGTGGCTATCACACTAATCACATCAAACGTGGCTGCAGCACATGTCACACATGTCACGTGTGTCTCATACCTGTTCGGAGAGTGCAATAACTGATCCAGTGCACACTTTGTATGCGTGCTCTAGGAGTCCAGATGCGGGATACGTCCAACAACTTCCACAACTGCCCTGATTCTTAACGGCTGGGAGTGGGGTAACGGGGTGAGGTCAATCTTATTTGGGTGAAGTCGGTGTAAATGCATATATTACTGTGTTGACAAACAGAAGCGGTAGCCTGTTCTGTCAAACACTCGTCTCAAAGTGGCAACTATCTTTGTGAGATATCCTTTTAACGAGCGCCACTTGACTTTTTCCTTATTTACATCGCGCGTCAGATCAAATTAACGTAATTTAAACAGTGCGCGCACGATTAGTCAGATTCAAGACCGCGCCGCGCAATGTTTCATCGTCATGACCCTCCAGATCACTAATTTTTGTCGAGACCCGGGAGAATCATGTTGGAAGAATTAAAACATGATCATGTTTGTTGTAGCATCAGGGAACCGTAACGATGATGTTAAACCATGAAAATAACTGTGAAGTTTAACAAACACTAGCCACTAATTTCGCGATGGAATGTGTCGCTATGTATCCGAGTAACGGACAGGAATTTCTGTACGTGGGTTTTGTTTAACAATGAACCGTGAGGGAAAGTATTGGAGCAATGGATGAACTTTGTTGAGCATATTTTACGCACCTGGGAAGTTATTTCTCCAGTCAAGGGTCTGTTTTGTCCTCAAATTCCCCATCCCGTAACTTTCCTCGGCTAAAGAAGAAAAGTAAGGATAATGCGGCCTGAGTTAAGTGGTTCTCAAGTGGTCTAAAGCAAACGTGGAATCGTAAAGTGGTGTCAAGTGAACGTAGAGTGGTGTCAAGGGAACTGCGGGTGGTGTCAATTACACGCTTACAAATTAGTGTTGTCAACTTCGAGCGAACGTACGATGGTGCCAGTTAAACGATAAGTGGTGTCAATAGAAAGTGGTATATATCAGATACTGTTTACCTTCACCATAGTCATAATCATCCATATTGACAGCAGTACTCGACAAGCCATCATTCAGAGGGTTGAGGTTGGTGTGGTTGACGGAATTGACGCCACCGCCCAAGTAAAGCTTGCGATTTTCATCGTTCATCACAGCAAACGAGTTGATAACCAGTTTGTACGAAACTTCGCCCCTGTTGTACCTGTCGTGGTGTGGTTATTGTTACGGGTCGGGATTTGATATTGTTACCATGGTGAAGACGTCAATATGTCTTGACGTCACTAGACTCAGAAATTCTCTACTCACTGTTTATTGTTGTTCTTGACCATGTTAAGAGTGTTGGTATAGATGGTCTTAGCCTCTAATCGCTCTTTTGCCAGTGTCTCAGGATCAGTTGAAGACCTGTGTCCTACAGGTTGGACATCGGTGAATATGTTCCAGAAAGAGTCGAATGACGCCTGGGGAGGAAATTAAATCTCATGGGAGGCAGTTAGATAGTCAGGGGTGGACCAGTGACAGTCAAGGAAGTCGGGAGTTTGTGATCGTTGCGTTGGATACTTTTAAGGTATAAAATAAGGGGGGGGATATTTCATATTACATTCCTCATCAGTCATCATCAATTATATTGCATTTTTTCGTTGAAAATGTTCGAAATTTGAGTGGTTTCAAATTGAAGCCGTCCATCAACTCTTTCTATACAAAAATCCCGGACACAGCAATAAACATAACTTAGATGTTCAATACTTTCACTCACATCGACGTCCTCATTTGCAAGCTTCTCTTTTTCTTCCTCAGTCGTGATTTTGCTTGTCGTCTGGTATGTGACGGCCGACACTTGCAATGTCAACGTCAGTAGCAAACTTATCAATAATATCATTTCCTGGGAGGAAATGTGTTATTATTCATGCTCCAATCAAGCGGACGTGTCATAGGATCAACCAGTTTCTCAGAAAATTTCTTGCAAAATCCCTTGCAAATATTAATAAAGCGATTGTTTGACCATTCGCAGATTGGGCTAAATAGTCACACTACCATAGTTACCATAGCTATAGTTTAATAGCTATAGTTCATCAATCCCAGACTGTAGGACCGCTACATTTAAAAAAATAAACATATTTTGGATGCCGCCCCCGCGACGCAAAACCAAATAAGACAAATTTGATAAATAACAACGAACACAGACTCGTTGTGACATTTAAAGCTAGTGAAATACAAAAACGGATCATATGTGAAATATCAATAAAGCCTGAGCATTTCCCAGCTACTGATAATATATCGCTGGCCCTTAGACCTGTGTTTTTCGTATTGCGTTTCCTCTTATCAGTGTTTGTGGAGCCCCGTTTCCGCAATCAAATTCAATTGATTCTGAAATTTGACCTAATTAATGTGCAACTGCAAGTCAGATTAGGCTGCACAATTTATCGCAGTTATTTGATTATTCTATTAACGCTATGGTCACGAGTGGCAGTACCATGGGAAACACAACCGCGTCACCTAATACGGTTACCATGGTAACAGTAACACCATGGCAACAGGTCCCCTGTGAGTGTACCACGTATCATGGTCGAAAGGACTCATATAAACAATCACTGCCCCTGATAGTCATTGTCAACAACAGTTACAGACATTACAAAACTAAAACATGAACAAAGTTACCATGGCACTAATTTACCACGGCAACACCCTTCACCCATCAAAAAATTTCAACGTCCCTGGCTCCTGTTGAGAACTCCTCGTACTACTACAACTACTACTGCTTATCAGACTATCGGTCAGTTGATCAGATACGGAGGGGAGAGTGGTGGAATTGAAACTGCTGACACTAACGGAGTCCTCAGCAAGTGAATCTGGTGACATACTGTGTCTCTTGTTGTGCGCTGCCTGGCAACGAAACACGTTACCAAGCGACTCTGCACTTGTGGAGGGCGTGGTCGATTGGAAGAGACTGTCAACACGCTTCACAGATTTCTCAATATACGGAGTGTCGTCGGGGGTGCCGAACACAGTTTCCGAGAGGTCTATAGCAACTGTGGGCAGCTGTTGTTGTTGTTGTTGCTCTTCTAAGAGGAAGGGTTGTTGTGGTTGATGGTCATCCAAGGGTGCGATTCCTAGTGGAGACTCGTGGTCAACGTGTTGTTGTTGCTCGGGAGATTGTTGTTGTTGCTCGGGAGATTGTTGCTGTTGCTCGGGAGATTGTTGCTGTTGCTCGGGAGATTGTTGTTGTTGATCGGGAGATTGTTGCTGTTTCTCGGGAGATTGTTGCCGTTGTTGCTGCGATTCAGGCAACGGCGACTTTCTGCTCATATCAGCCGTATCCCTTGTCTCACTGACCTTTAAACTATCTCTGGATACCTCAGGGAATAATTTGTTTGGCTGGGTCGGTAAAATCGTCTGAGTAGATGAACAAGTGGTCTGGGTTGTAACAGGGCTGGTTTGAGTGGTTCTCATCTCTGTTGATTTCTGACAGTGTGACAGAAGGTGGGAGTTTTCACCTGGCGAATTGTCTGTCATGCTAGGGTTGAGCACCCAGGACAGTGGCTTGAGATGCAGATTTAGACCCAAATTACCCGCTTCTCTGAGATGCTGCAGAGTGGTATGTGTGCCTGAAAAGTATCTGTTACCAAACAGTTACCGCTCAACAATGTCACCGATGTTACTGCTCGACCTGTCACCAATGATATTTGATAGAGTCTATCGTAGATGATTGAGAATATGTTATTCACACTCACGAGTATCCCTGTTCCTGACAACAACTGTGTCAACACATGCGAACACCTGGTGTCGGTGTGTCAGAGCGAACACTTCCGGTGCCACGGCCCGACGACTCCGACCGATCTTGTACGGTAAAACTGCGCTGGAGAATAAGATGTTTGATGCATGGGGTTGGATAGTGAAATACTAACTCTGGAAAAGGATCAGTTCTGCAGTAAAATTTTGGATTTCTAGATATATTCCCGACATATTCATACTCAAACTCCTCCTCAGAATCATGAAACTCACGTTTCATAGACGAGACGTTGCTTTCTCTTTTCCCTGATTACACTCCACTTCTGACTATGATGAGAGATGTGGGCACGCTGACTCCTGTTGTTGTCTTGACGACGACAAACGCTTCTCTGAACACTGTTGCTAGGATGAAGGTTGCCATAGTTGCTAGGAATGTTGTTACTCTGTTCCCCAACAGTGTAGTCCGTCATACTTCTTTTCTCCCGAACCAGATCCGTGCTGTGAACTGTTTTCGCATCTCCCAGATGACTGTTATCATTCTTCACCCCAGCGGCGGTGTCACTCTTCATAGAGGTGGTGTCATACACCCTGTTCCTGGTGTCAGCATTCCCGACCTGCTGCTGCTCAATGTTACCCAATCCGTTGCTATGACTGTCCTCTCTCCTCCCTGTCCCCCCATGACTGATCATCAAACTGTCATCATTGATGTGTCGGATTTGGGGATGACACTCATTTGTGCTGTCATCTGATGAACAGCAGCTGTCATCACTTCTCGCTGTACAATAACTCCGCACTAACTCCGACTTCTCCGGTTTTTCAGGGGCTGGAACCCTGGAAAACATTGCTTTTTATCAAGGAGTCATAATAACTAACAAACTCAGCAATGACCTTGGCATTCGCAGGTCTTCACCCCTACCAAACTAAAACTCAGCACATTCATTTGAAAAAAAATATGAAACCCATTAACTCAGGACACATTTTTCCCGCAAATTCCATACCGGCTTGAGTCACTGGTACTGGGGGTATCCTTCTTTAGTTCATGTAGTCGACGGTTAACAATCCTCTGCTTGGTGTCCGTACTCCCAGATCTGCTACGTTGCGGTGTCTCGGGTGCTAGTGTATTATCTACTACTGGTGTGCTCCTGTGAGAGATTGGGGGGAATTAACATGGTTAATAACGGTGTGACCGTGGTGCGGAGGCCTCAGTGTGGTGTACAATAACCATGGTAACAATATGGTTACCATCTGGCGGTGTACAGAACCATGGTAACAATATGGTTACCATCTGGCGGTGTACAGAACCATGGTAACAACCATGGTAACCATAGCGACCTAGTGAGAGTTTTCGAGCGTGATGTTTTACTCTGTAGGCATACAAGAATCTAAGGGTGGCAAAGCATGTGCTGCGCCAGTCAAATATCATACTTTCATCAAGTAAGAAAAAAATCCTGTCACCTTTCATCATTTTTGCCCTTCTTCTTCTTTTTACATGGCGGTGAGCAGCAGAGGAGTTTTCTTAAGAAGGTCATACGACCATGGAGTTTCCACGGTTACGTCACCAGGAAAACTTAGGTCTCATGTCACAAGAATGCGGTAAAGAAATCTCGGGAGCATAGCAACAATATAAAAATAGAACATACAACTATAGGTTCGTACAACTAAAATTCAAAAATTGTGTGACATAATGGTGACAGGTCATTGTTAAGATTAGGATACAGTTACATACCATGACAGAAATTAATTTGAATTACCTAATTGATTCAGCGTGGGATTTTTCATGATGCATCCCTACTTAAAATAAAGGAATAGAATTTGATGTTTCTTCTCAAAAAATGAGAAGTATTGAGTGGAATGTGTGATTAGGCTATCAACTTCTGCGACAGAGTGGTCTGTACGGAACCCCACGGTTTCGATTCCTAGTTCAACATGCCGTACACTTACAGCAAGGATCTCCACCGTGTTCGCCAGGCTAGGCACATAACCACTCTGGCTTGACCAAAGTCGATTTTATTAGTCTCGTTATCAGGAAATGTTTCCTTGTGTTTGACAACGGGTGCCTACACAGTACTCCATTACAACGAGTAGATGTTGTATAAGCTAGTCTTTATGTGAGAGACGAGGCGGAAGAACCGACCATCAAGTACAATCTCACCGGACTACGGAATCAATGTGTGATTCCCGACAGAATTTCGACAGAATTTCGAAATCTTAACAGAATATGAGTGTGTTGGTTACCACGGGAACGCGCAGCACTTTCCCCATTCCCTCCACTCACCCAACAGCTCCAAGGTGGTCCTCTTTCTCTTGTATAGAGATTGTCGTGGTTGTTGATGTGACATCAGGGTGGTAAGGTGGCAATTTCGTCTCTGGTTTACCAGGCTTTCCCAGGATCTAAATTGAGGGACATGTCATACATTTGCTACATGTTACCATGTGACACCTCTGTTACCAAGTGACAACACCACGTTACCAGGGTTGTTACCATGGTAACCTCACCTTGTCCCTGATGGATGGTAAAACACCATGGAGCCAGCAGAAGTATGAGGTGGACACGATTATACCGAACACTGCCATACTGATTATTATAACAGCACCCACCTGCACATAAGTGGTATTGAGTTTGGAGAAATTTCGACCCAACAATACCGCGTGTCCGCTTTTGATTAAAAAGAGTGAATTGGCCGAAAAAAGGAAAATTCACCATTTTTCACCATGACCATCGGAATTGCCCCGACTCACTTTTGTCTTTTGGATTCAAAAAAGAGGACGCCCGTTCATAAGGTGGAGCATCCTCATAAAACAACATGATGTCAATGTTGCTACTTGTTTGTAAGAAGGTTCTCAAATTGTACTTACGATTTAGGTTGTTTGATAAGCATCACAGGAAAGTGCGACAACTGACCCCCTGACATTTGTCATAACCTAACCATAACCATTACAGTAACCCAAGCCCTAACCCTAACTGTAATTTATCGGTCCAATTTTCGGGGAGTCAGTTGTCGGGGAGTCAGTTGTCGCACTACGCAGGAAAGTACTTACGATCACTATACTTACAAAACTCCAAGTAAAGGGCTCCTGTTGCGTGGTTGGAAGCGCCACATCCATCGTACGTACACGTATATCAAGCAATACAGAGCAACAGTGTTGTGTGTGCGAGTGTATAATATATTGATAGATTATTACTTTGTAGTCACGTGACACAGCTGTGCTTGTCACTCACTACAGGATATTGTAGCTGAGAGTGAGCACTCAATCAATCTGACAACTGTGAGTGTGTATGTGTATGAGTGTGTATGTATGTCTGTGTCTGTGTGTGTGTGTGTGTGTGTGTGTG
>CAMPET010000011.1:148678-158721 GCA_946803715.1 Beroe ovata | reverse complement strand
CACACACACACACACACAAATTTTGAAATTATATTATGAAGTAAGAGATACACGTTCACAGTGTTCACCTCGACGTGTCACCTCACAGACATGCTTTGATCTCTGCACATCAACTATTTTCACTTGATGATAACATTCTCTTTCTCTCTCTCTCTCTCGCTCGTGCATTTGTGTTCTTTGTTTTGTGTTCTTTGTTTGTGCATTTGTGTTCTTTGTAAGTTTTCAGCTGAAGCTCAGCCTCCATTCACGTACTTGCCACTTTTCACTAACGAAGGCATATTCTACCATATTTCATAGCGTTACAATTATGAAAGAGCGGCTATCCGGTCTATTCCTATAGTGAGTGGGGAAATACCTATAATGACACAGACCAAAACACCGAGAGCATTATTATCGTGTGTGTTGTTCAAAAGGGGTGCAATTGTGTTCCTGCAATATTGAGACTTATTGAGAGTTTATATATGAAGGCAATATCTAGGTATGAAGCTTGAGCCGGGTTTGCGTGTGTGTATTTGTGTGTGAAGTAAACATGATGCAAGATCCTCTACAATACAATTACCCGCACACAAATAACGCCTAGATACAATTTACATAATCACCCAATCACATAATTATATTGATCCAATGCCGTGATAAACACACACACACACGTCACACAACACACACAAGCACACATGATATTACGCACCCTCTAACATAACACCTCCCTCCCCAACTTTTTGTTGCTTGTATATAATAGTTGACAGTTGTTTGCCTCGGCGTAACATTTGTTGTCAGATTTCACGGGCGTGTTCATGTGTGTAAGTGTGTGTGTGTGTGTGTGCGTGTGGGCGTGATCATGCGTGTGTGTTGCTTGGATACATCTCCCACCCAAATTCATCAAACAACACGCGGCTGCTTTGTATTCGACCTGCAGGCACCCTCATTAAATAAAGCATTTATATTTTATATCCTTGATCTCATAAGCTCATAAGAGCAATTCATTGAGTATCGAGAAAGGTTTATACG
This sequence comes from Beroe ovata, assembly GCA_946803715.1. Classification (NCBI taxonomy): domain Eukaryota; kingdom Metazoa; phylum Ctenophora; class Nuda; order Beroida; family Beroidae; genus Beroe; species Beroe ovata. The sequence goes on along the minus strand of CAMPET010000011.1, from coordinate 157,713 downwards.
TTTACAATGTAACCCTTGGTTTGACATTCCAAATTTGCGCTCGATAAAGTGCCTCGATTTAATTGTATTCATTATACTTCCTTGAATCGCGGCTTCAATCCATATTAGATTGTCAATTCATCCCCGGATTTAAGTTGTGTTGACTGTTGTCTCCCAGAGTCTCCACACTAGGATGAATGGAACTGATCAGATCGAGAAAGAATGTGCCCCTGTAAGTGTCATTTCTCTCCTTCAACTACCAGTCATCCCATCAATACCATGGCGGCTCTTCATTCTGTTCTGTACTTTCATTTGTTCTTGACACCACCCATTCAGTTGTTGACACCTCCAGGTTGTTTGGAACCGTGACATGGACATTGTCATGGGCAGTCTGTGTCTTCTCCTATCCCTCCTTGCCACACTGGGCAATCTGGCTTCCCTCATCTACGTTAAAATGAACTGGAATGTCGCAAACCAGGTATATTATAGTTTGTTGCGAGTGTCGCTATACGTTATATTGGTCGATAGACATGGGAGAATTATATATCACACATTTTCTATTAACTGTGGTCTGGTCAGATTACAGAATAACGTTTCCTCCTCCTTTTTTTCCTGTTCACTATTATACGGATTCCCGGTATTATTATATAGTAGCGTTGTCAAGGTCACTAAATATAGCTGAGTTACACCTACTTAGTAACAAAAGGAAGATTGGTGGGTATTGCAGAGAAATGTAAGTAAGATGCTCTCTAATTCCTGCACGCTGGGACACACACATTATATACAGTATACGAGAGCCGGGAAAGGTGTTCAGGTGGCACTAATTCTAGATGGGCTCCGGGAACTGTGCTTCTAATTACACGTGGTTCCGATGATTGATACTCATGGTACAAAGTGACACACAGAATATAAGGGAGAGGAATTTTAGAGTCGTATTGATAAGTGTTCAGAGACACTTCCCGGTTACAAATATCAACACCGAGTTCATCTAAAGATTCGAAATTTCGAATAAACTTAAACCAACTTCAACTTGAACTAACTCCAAATTTCTATTTCAGAGGAAGACTAATCACACCCATCAAATAACAATGATATTGGTCTTGAACATTGCTCTGACAGACTTACTAAACGGGTTGTTTAGTGCCAGTTTCAATGCAGTGAATCTCTTTAGAGAGGACTACAGTACCTCACCAGAACCAAAGGTATGCGAATCATTCCCCTTCTCAGAATGTGCCTTATAGGACATTTTTATAGAATCAATATCCTGATTCTTGACAGAAAATAAGACTAAAGATATCTGATTTCCCATACTTCCTTACGAGACGATGACAAGTGTGAAGTGACCTCATATAGGAGCTTTGTATGCTGCTAATGCAACTATCCATTCTGCAATATTCCATTTCCTTCAGATCATGCTACTTTGCAACTTCTGTGGGTTGATTCACTTCCTGACCACCCGATCCAGTATTCTGCTCATGATGGCTCTCAGTGTGTTCCGGTATATAGCCGTCAAGAAACCGACTCTCTGCTGTCATAAGAGCTGTATCAAGGTAACTAATATAATCATTAAAGTGAATCGTGAGCATTGTATCTAAAGCTGGTTACAGTGATTGCTACGTTAATGGAGATGACAGCTGTTTTATATAGGGCTTCACCTTGAAATTGCCTGATGAAAAAGCTAGGCTATTAAATATTAATGCAGTTCAAATGTGATATGATTCAGCAATTTTGACAAGAAGATTACGACTTCGGTTCTCATATTATATGCACCAAAAGACGTGACATTGTCATTTCAGCTGATATGGTGGACTGTTGGGTTTTGCTGGGCAATTTCGCTCTTCCTGGCCTTCATGCCCTACTACTTCGCCACTCATTACATTTACTGGACAGAAATGTCACACTGCACGTGAGTTGAAAATTTGAAATAACAGGCGGACCGTGAAACTTTGGTCATATTCTCAAGGTTATGCCTCAATGCATCTGTGATCCATAAGTGAAAGGGGTTGATATGGGCTGACACATGCTCTTGAACTTGACATGACTGTCTGACAGTCTGTCTGACAAGTGTGACAGCTGCAGTAACAATTAAAACGGTTCAGAGAATATGAGTTTATCTAAATATGAAGTTCATTTCCACATGCATGTGCCATGTGAGAGTTCTTGAGATAACCGCTATAATACTAAAACAATTCACAGGTTTCATTATTGGCAATTGAAGGATGGACTCACAGATTTGTGCGAGTTTTTGAGAAACGGAGCACAACAGCTGGCAATATCCGTCTTTTTCACACTCTACATTTTACCTATACATGGGCCAGGTAAGAAGTTATTATGTAACTCATGAGGATGTCTCAGCCGTTGAAATGTTTAAATGTAGCGGTAACAGTAGCTTGCTTTCCAATCGTCACATAATATTGTTACATCACACCTATTCGTATTGCCCAAATTTCACTCGGCTTCGCCTCGAGAAATGTGGCCAAATACGCACCTCATAGGTGTGATGTAACAGTATATTACTTCACAGTGTTTGATTCGCATATTCCATGAAAAGCAATGGTCCTGTCTTAATTCTCATTTTCACTACTAATGGACTCCTGGATAGTTGGTTCCAACTTCCAAGAGTTTATGTTATAGAAATATGAAGTAACTATATTTCTAATGATGAAATGCCCTTTGAATGATACTTAAATGTGTTGGTCCATCTATTGTAAGGTAAGTGTTATTATTTATCCCACACAGGCTTTACAATGATCTTCTTCACAATGTTGATCTTAGCGAGGCTGGCCAAGCTACATCTCAAGATTCAACGAGGCAAAGGAATGGTAAGATAAATGGTATTATGTGAAGCATGATAAACTCGGGCAAAAATTGGGTGGGTCAATTATACCAGCAGTGCAACAATGAGTTGAAAGATACAATTTTGTTTGATTTGAAACCTCATGTAAGGTTTCAAAGATTACGGGAACTTTTGGGATGGGATTAATCCTGGTTTTCAATGTAGATTGTAATGTATCCTAGTTTTCAATGTAGAAGGCATCATGATTCCAAAATCACCCATCCTGTATTCATGTAACCCTATTCAGCAACCAAAGATAAAGTGGAAACAATTATTAGTAAGTGAGACTATGAACGCTATGGAGCATGCTGGAATTAGTCCATCTTATCGTGGAATGAATGCTCCGGAGGGAAAATATCATTTAGACTTTTCAATAAGACTCTTACATAACCATGTATCAATGAAGAGAAACTTCTAAACTTCGTGCACATAAAGCTATATAGGAATGCTCGTGTTTCCTTTAGTTCAGGAGTTGACTTTCTTCATAATCCGAGACTCTTGATTAATAATAATAACTGTCCCAGACATATTGATATATTATTACTATAGAAATCCTAACTCCAGATAGTACACTATCGCTTATCAAACACAGCACCAATACTAAATAAGCTCCGGGAGGCTGTTATGTAGTTTGCATTACGGAGATGCTACAATCATTGCAAGAAGCATGTTTCAACAAGCTTGTGTATGAACACCATTTAGATGGCACTATTATGCTCTCTACACTAATTTCACTCAAAACAAAACCCTTTCCTCGAATAAGTTCCAAGTTTCAACTCATCGCTTACATTCACAGAAGAACAATAGAGAGGATAGTCTACATGCTAAAGCTGCTGTTTCAACCCTACAGATATTGATATTCTTCGTCATGACTTACGGGCCCTGGTGAGTTCTCAAGTGTGTTGTACACAGCATAGCATTACATCAGCTCTACGTAATAGTGAGTGGAATCAGTGAAATGTCCCACATGATAATCAAGGATTCACCTTAGCTGTCATCTAAGTGGACTCGAGTATCCCTCATAGCCAATGACAGTCATAAATAATAATAAATACTCAATTATTGGACATGGTCTATTAGACATGGTACCTCGAATCAATTCATTGGACAGAGTTTAATGAATTTATCGGAAGTATAGTACTGCATGACGAAATGAAAACTGTCAGGTGGATTGTGTCCCTGGTCCACTATTTCGACATGAATGGCTATGTCAACTCTGACAGCTGTGTGAAGGGGCAGTTCTGGAGGTGTACACTAGGCCGTAAGTACCAGCTCACTTCAAATTATTTCTGTCTATAATGGATCATGACCTCATTCTCATGGTCCAATATTCATGGTCCCTGAATAAATCCCCCATCCCTCGACATGCTCATTTCTCCTTGACACCAGGCTACACAATACACTCAGGAATATTTCATGAAGAACAAACACGTGCCCCCCCCCATACTAATGACCATTGACCATACCATGACATTGACCATACCATGACAATGACCATACCATGACAATGACCATACCATGACAGCGTAATAAGCTCATTATACAGCTCTACCTACAACATTATCCCCGCCTCCCTAAACCCCAACATAAAGTATCCTGATCACACCCCCTCCCTCCCCAGCTGTTAACTTCAACTACTTGGTGTTTGTGTGCATGTACCTGATGGTGTATCTCAACGCAGCGGTGAACCCGTTCATATATTACTACAGGTAGGGTTACCATGGCAGCGATAACCATGGCTACAGTTACCATGGCTACAGTTACCATGGCTACAGTTACCATGGCTATAACAGTTACCATGGCTACAGTTACCATGGCTACAGTTACCAATACCATAGCTATAGGCACAGTGTAACCAGCTGTTGCAGAGAGAGTTGCTATAACTTCCAATTATGTAGGAAATCTTTTAGAGTGACAAAGTGTTGAATTCTATGTTACAACGTCTTAATAAATACTTGATTCTCAATTCGAATGTTTCACTTATCGCATCCAATATGGCAAGATGTATGATGAATTCACCAAATTTAGCGAGATAAGCTGCACAATATATCACGGCTATAACACGGATTTAATAGCTATCATCTATAACCTCGTAGGTAGGTAGGTAGCGATGAATCAATATCATGACAGCACATTTCCACATCCCAGATTATTCCAAAGATCAGCCAGACTCAAGAGATCCAACATAAACCGGGGAGGCATGAACGGAGCCACACAGCGACCCTCCATTGTCAGCGTGTTGGGAGGGAGGTCTCGGGACACGCTCTTCTCTGGGGAGCGAGTCCCCTCCTCCACTGAGACTAAACAGAGACACGGGACTCCGGATAGTTGTAAACTGCAGGAGGGAAAACCGCGGAGAATTTCACTCGGCGTGTGTCGAGCGCTAGTGTCAGACAATAGGAAACTAGTTAAATATACCACGTGCTGAATGTGGTTTACACGTGGCTGATCAATCAAAACTTCTCATCCGATGAGTGGAACCTGCAAAACCTCGAAAAAGAACAACCCTCAGTGGAGTTAAATATCCTTCATTTGGATTTCAAGAACATCCTTTTATTCCTCGCAAAAAATTTAATCCCCTTCGAAATTTGTCGATTTCTGTAAGGACGAACATCATTAATTGAAAAGAACCTGGCCATTTTGCAGTTTTCAGATGAATCGTTACTAAGATGATGACACATCGTTACTAAGATGATGACACATCGTTACTAAGGTGATGACACATCGCTACTTATATAAGATGATGACACATCACCGAATGATGACATGATGGCAATCATACAGTGACCATTATGTTGTTTTGCCCTAGTGTGTTAGGTGAAAGCATTATATTTTTATCCAACATTGGAAATTTCAACATATTACAAAGCATGGATCCTCCAATAGGTTAGCTAGCAGAAAGTTGATGTAGTTATAATTTTCCTATCGAAACTTAGATTCAGTTAAAACTAGGGCGAATCCAATTTTTCCGTCAATATTCAATTGTAATAATGCAATATAGCTATTATAGCTGGTTCAGATATTACATACCACGAGTTTTGATGTCTGGAACTGGTCTCTACCATCGCCGAGCAGGGAATCTGGAGTACTCGTGCCCTTACCCCGACTCTAGAGTTAGGAATCCAAATCAAACTTTGCAAGGAGGTGATGTTGGGAATTTGGACACCCTGTTATTGAATTTTCTGGAAACTATTGAAAGTTCCAAGTTTTTCTCGCAAGCTTCGGGGTCACATGTCAGACAACTATACTCAGAGAGGAGAGGGCCCAAATTCGTTGGGGGGAAATTTCCTCTTGAACCTCAATCTACCCTATGAGTCTCGTGTGTTTCACTAAGCTCGATTGCCAATATTAACTCGCTGATTCGCCAGGAATGGCGATAGGAATTTTCCCTCATTCAATGAATTGAGACAAATTCAAAGAAAAATTTCTTCGTTAGAATAGCAAGAAATTTGTAAGAATTCTCATCTCATTGATACTAAAAGGCCGTGAACAACTAATTGGAACTCACACTTATAACTATTATCATTTAACTATTGAACGTCGTATCATACGATTGGTTGCATATTATATATTGCAAATTGTAACATACCTTACAAGTCCCCGTCCTAACGCTCTGAGAAGACATATGTTGTCTGGGACTGGGCCCTGGAATGACGGATATCATCAAACAAAATGCAGGTGATATTTATGTAAGCAATTGAATATCAGTTTGGTGTGGCAAGGCTCCTAGTCCTAGTGCAGTAACAGATTAAGCACAATATCACACTCGCACGAAATGGGTCAATCAATATGGGCCTACATAACAATATGGTATACACTACAAAGCCAGCACGTGCAACTATCGGCTTTTCTACCGCACTCACGGGAGGAGATTCGCGTGCCAGCAGACAATTTCCTCCGTATCTTCGTGACTTTCGTGAGGACTTTCACATGTCCCTGGGCAGAGGGTTAGCTTGGCCTGAATCGTGAGAATGAACTAGCACACATGATGATGTCCGAATCACCCGACTGGTCTCTCCCTTACCGATTTTACGATGTATATGAAGGGGGTAGTGTGATTTGACTTGGCCATGACAGTTCTCTTCTTGAAAAAGTGGAAGTTGCACACTCCACTTACTTCGCTGAGAAGATGGACTGGCCACCCATCCAGGATGGCTAACGTCCTGCAGTACCTGAAAATTAGGGTCGATTAGGCCCCGCCGTATCGTATCAAAATCATCAGGGATCAGTCCTAATATAATACCAGTTATATATATAATACCAGTTCTAATATAATACCATCAACTTCAGAGTAAGAGACGCTTCTTATTTTGAAATCTGAACGTGTCCAATCTTTCAATAGATTCTATGGACTATGGATTGATTCAAGAAATCAAGCTCAGGAACTCTCATTCGGTTCACATAATGAAGTGACATGATTCCCAACTAGAATGAGATGTCACCAGCATATGATGAGTGCAGGATACGGGATACCATGTGTGATCTCATCAGAGGCAAATATCTTTCGCGGTGTGTGCGGAATCGCGAAACTTGTTGTTTTCCGCGACAAACNTATGTGATAGATAAATCTTTATACTTGACTTCTCTCTTACCCTATCAAAAATCCTTGTCTGATTCCGACTCTACCTGATCATTGACATTGAGCATACGATTAAAGTGGGGTGATGCTTGCCATGACTAGCCAGAGCATGAGTAACGACAGGAATGGTGAAATTTCATACTTTATTACTTCTCAACTAGCACAGAGTAGGTTTCCTATTCTAACTTCTAAGCAATGAAGCCATTACCCCTATCGATGAGCTAAAATCCGCAACCCCACATTGGAGCCTGAAAAATAAGCAACCCATGTCGGATCAGCAATAACACGTTCACTCCATTAATATTTCGTAATATTCGTTTTAAATCTGTCAAACTTGCTTGAGGTTGAGCGACTTTCGCATCATAGTTACATTTATAGTTGTTGAACTCCTGTTCGTGCCAGGTGTTCATTGTTTCGTGATATTTCCATACTAATTCTGGGCAATAGAACTTTCGTACCAATTCTCGGTAGTAGAATTCTCATACTAATGCTTGGCTATAGCATTTCCATATCAATTTTTGGTAATAATGTTTCCATACTAATTGTTGGTACATATTACTTCCATTCTATGCACTTCCATACTAATTCTCTATTCAATTCAATGTAATTTCAATTATATTTCAAAGATAAGTAGCCCCGACAGTTATATATGTAGGGCGATATCGTTTGGCCCTAGTTCGTGGGCTCACATAAATGTTTAATGCAGTTTTTCATAGTCATATTTCCGGAGATTATTGAGCAGTTGCATAAATAATATGACTATTTTCGCACACTAGGGGAATCAAGGTCAGTTGCGTCATCTCGATGAGGTGAATTCCGCATAGTATGAGACGATGATCGTTTTTATTGCGATCGTGCATTAATGATTAATAGTATCCAGCTGGTCAATAAATAACTCGGGATGCCTGGCAGGTGTTATACCTGTCCAGAAGCCCTAGTGTGCAAGTATTAATAATTCATCGCGATAATGATTTCCCCGAGCATGATAGTGTAATTCCCGGCCTAGGAAAAGGGCCGGAGGATGTGGACTCCATAAGGACACGTGTTACGTGTGGCCATTGGCCAAGTCAACTGACCTAAGTAGAATATCAATGATAGATTGTTTCGACCGGCTACACTTACCGAAAGAGGATGGCCATAATGATGATTTTATTACAATGAAACAGAGGGAATAAGGTAGCCGAGGTCCACATCTAGGGGATGGCATTTTTTAGTAACGCCAGGGAAATAAACCACGTGGAACATTTTATGGTGATTACACCAAGTACGTACGATATAATTGCAATCTCATTATGATACACTTTCTTACAAGACACCTTTTGACTGACTTTCAATTGCCCCGGTATAGATGATCGACTAAGTAGAAGTCTAGTTAATATTGTGCGCACATAATTAGCTTCGTAATGACTTTGAAAGGTTGCTTCATGAGCCGTTGACGCTTTACAATTACGTTTACACTCTGAAATCACGAACCTAATCGTATCATAATGATATACTTGCATATTCTCAATAATGACGTCTTATTAACAATTAACATCGATCTGCAACGATAGCAGACAGAATACAGATACTCCTTGCGACATTATAAATTAACCTTTGTTCTTGTAGAAACATGTCAACTAACAAGAATTGGAGTTGCGC
>CAMPET010000011.1:97661-148194 GCA_946803715.1 Beroe ovata | reverse complement strand
AAAAAAAAATCTTATTAAGCCTAGGTACCTATAATGGAACTGCATATGATAGGATGAAATATTTAGACGAAACATAAGACAGTTAAGTTGAAAGGAAAATTTTCACTATCCTCTGACTGACATGACAGGTACCCACAGGATTTCATACGTGATAGTTTCTTACTTCTTCCACACCACACTGATTTCCAATTCGGCCATCAAACTGATTTAGATCTTGATGGCAATTTTGGAAGATTGAAATGACGAACCATTCGACTGACAGACGAACTCTTCAGATCGCTACAGCATTACCATGTGTATATCGTCGTCCTCATATACTTTTCCGCTACAATTTACTGCAGTTCTCGTAATATAAGGCCTCAGCCGCCGGTACAGAGCCAATCTCTTGACGAGGACATGCAATACACGTGGGGAACGCGAAGGTCGAGGGGTGTGAGCTGCGCTTCTCCAACTGGAGGACCAGCTGCTGATACTCTTGCGTCCTCGTGATTAGTGCATCACGTACTGATGTTCACCCCAGGGTCCAGCCTCTCTGAGAATGGGCAATCTGCATGGGAGGATGAGTCGACATTTTCCAATTCCACAAGCAATCACATTAGCTATACTTAGAGCATTTGATTAGTAAGTTGGTAATAGAGATGAGAAGCATTCTGAATTCTGATATTAGCGGGAAATACGAGGAAGATTGATGAGGAAAATAATATGGATAATGATAAGACACAAATCACTTTAGATATTAGCCGTTAGTCGAGTTGATTAGTTAGTCAAGTTACCTTAGTTAAGTAGGTTAGAAATAAGCCAGTGAATTAACTTAGTTAACTATTGACAGTTAAGTTATTGAAGCTATTTCACGGTCAAAGCATTTTAGTCACTTCACTTTAAGTGAAGTATAGTTTTCATAGTACAAGTTAAAACACAGTAAGTCTTACAGTTGTTAATTTGATAGCACTTACAGCGGACACACAGTACATCATACAAACAACATACAGTACTTTATGAACAGTACAGTACGGACAATATGCACTATTATACACAATTAAATACACAATTATACACAATTAAATACCCATGATCATAGTTACGGACGACACATACTTCCTGACACTTANAAAGTAATTATGAATAACTGGATGTATGCATAAGTTTACAAACGTCTCACCATGAAAAGATTACTGACACTGATGACTGATCTAGTTTTACTGAACACTGACCAATCGGGCGACACTGACAGAGTGAATCCTAGAAATTGATTAGTTAGATATTTAGATTCGCTGCACCATCAGCTGATATTTTTGACGACTTTAATCATATATTAACATAAATGTCTCAAGTAAATGCATTGGTATCACGACGGCAATGGTGATAATGTTTTTTTCTTTACCAATAATGCATGACCTCTTTAGGTAGACTCATGTTGCCACTGCAGTAGGAAGCCCGTTCATGATACTACATAGATACGCCAGTGACGGGAAATTCAATTTCATTTCCAAGGACAAGGTTAAATGAAAGTCACTTAACAAACTAAACTTGCTGCCCGTTGCAATATTGCAGCACGTGTGATACGGTGGTAACGAGTGTGTAGTAACAAGAATGAGTTGAGGCACCTGAGAGCAATTAGATAGAGAGTGTAATTAGCCGGATCACAATGCAAGCTTTGGTGTGAAGGGACCACACTTGTGAATAATAAGTAGCTCCCACAACTTCGGTAGCTATGCATGTAACCCATGGATGGTTACAATTTTGAGCAATTAGCATTCATAAAATCGACCCGTGTGAAGTTGGACGAACAAAGGGTGATAATCATTGTAACAATTGAAGCCACCTAGCTGGTGTTAAGAGAGAGCATATTGATATAGCTCATCTCAGTACTATTATCTATGGATGTTGACGTAGAAATGATGACGATTATTGAAACAGGCGCCAGAAACATAGTTGTGCGGAATTTCAAAAGTTTTTTGAACAAAGATATCTCCATGACGTCATAGTCAACAAAAGTATGTTTGTATGCTACGTGTTTTGAAAGGTGCCGATTTGCACGAACCTATTAGAAAAAAATGATTTTTACCGAATCTTAGCCATGTTAAATGACCCTTAAAGATTGACGTTCAAATTGAAATTGTTAATTAACAAATATCCCAGCAGTCTAGCACTTGCTAGTCAACAAATATTCTAACACGAACTTGCTTGTTTATATCAATTTTAGACTTTAACGACATAGTAAGGTGAAATGAAATAGTATATTATGATCATTTAGAGTAATTATAGATTACATACTTACGAGTTGTAGCATAGATAGAACTTATATTGTTTACTTTGAAGAGTTTGACACGAGAAAACTTACTTTGTAACTAGATTATAGTGTTTCAATTTATTTATCAAACATTACAAAGAATATAACATTTATTTGATTGACTGCACTAGATGCAAATTTTCTCTATTAGGACAAAAGTCAAAAAGAACATGCTGGAATGTTGACTTTAATGAAGTATTCTTGAAAAACTTAGGATATTAATTCAAAATATTATTACTATGCTGATTAAGATGATCTTAGATACTTTCCTTATGTCCACATAAGTAGCAGTTAGAGTTCATTCAAGTTAATTGTCCCAATAACGGATCATAATCTGGATCACTGCAATAATGAACAGCTGCACAAGAGAAGGACGCAAAACGCTTGAAGCAGGACAAACACGCTTGAAGTTGACACGATGATCGGGTAATAGGATCTAGAATTCTACTCACCTATATGACGCAAATTTTCCAACCAGCGGTCTTGTTATCTCCTGACTCCAGGTTCAGAATCTCCTGAGCATCACTTTGATGAACAATTCACCATGGATGACATTAACTCAGAAGGATTTCGCACTGAAGTATGTAATCAGATGAAGCACATAAGTTTCATACGAAGTATAACAGATGAACAGAGGTCGATTTNTTATTACTATGCTGATTAAGATGATCTTAGATACTTTCCTTATGTCCACATAAGTAGCAGTTAGAGTTTATTCAAGTTAATTGTCCCAATAACGGAACATGATCACTGCAATAATGAACAGCTGCACAGGAGAAGGACGCTAAACGCTTGAAGCAGGACAAAAACGCTTGAAGTTGACACGATGATCGGGCAATAAGATCTAGAATTCTACTCACCTATATGACGCAGATTTTCCAACCAGCGGTCTTATTATCTCCTGACTCCAGGTTCAGAATCCTCCGAGCATCACTTTGATGAACAATTCACCATGGATGACATTAACTCAGAAGGATTTCGCACTGGAGTATGTAATCAGATGAAGCACATAAGTTTCATACGAAGTATAACAGATGAACAGAGGTCGATTTGACACTGTCCAGTTCCGATGCTCATCGAGTATAACAGATGGACTGGTAGTGAATCAATAATGCCCAGTTCCGATACTTAATTCAAACATCTGCAACAGTGCAACACTATACAGTGCAACAGGAGAATGAAAACCGGCGCGGAAANGGTCGATGTCAGTGAACACTCGATCGAGAAATTCCTGCCAGTATGGCACACAAACCCTACAATTGGGACTCGTCAGCCATGATATGGTCACCTCCATCTTCACAAAGTGAGGGTGAGCGCACGAGTTGGTACACAGTCTCTCTATGTCTTGTATTGAGAAATTCATCCAGTAAGCGAGTTCAGGGTTACTGATCTGGTCTGGAGTCAGCTCTGGTGGGATTTGATATTCCGTGTAGTCCGAACTGTCCCCATGGGAACGGGACCCGAAATGAGGGCTGGCAGTGTCACAGACTGATGGACATTCTGAGTAGTCGACATCATGGGCAGGGCCGGCATTCCGGGTCATATCATGGTTGGTTGAGTTTGTGTCTGATAGAGGTGTCACACGTGAAGTGTCCTGTGAACAGTGAGGTGACACGTGATGAGGTGTCAAGTCTGACAGCTCATCCTCCTCGGTCGAGGGGAAGTCTGTTAGGTCGATGCCCGATGAATCGCTGCAGGACGAGGAATCGGTACAGGACGACAAATCCGTACAAGACGATGTTATAACTTTCCCACTTGTTATCCTCCTCTGAATGTCGTCCACGAGGCGAAGCCGTGAGGCGGTTGTGGGCTGGTGGGAAACAAGTGGGAACTGGGAGTTGTAATTGTTTGTGATCCAATCCTCGCACAACGCTAGCAACTCCTCGATCTCGAATTGGACACTGAACCGGAGGAAGAAAGGGAGAGTGTCCGGACACAGCGTTACCTCCCCGCCATACAGCAACTTCAAACACTGCAGGGAGAGGGGGGATATAAGTGAGTATGCACAAGAAGGATAATCATCACTCTAACTAATATTGGTATTTGTAGGGGTGCGGCGAAAAAACGCCATCAAAGTAGCTGAAGGTGTCCAGTGATCAGCTCAAGCTGTCCATTGAGCATTGGTTATTGATTATGCAAAATTCAATTTCAAGACAATTGGTAGCAGAAGCATAGTATCCCGAAGCATAAAAAAGGTGGCACAGTGAACTTAAAGACTGGATTTCCCGCGTGATCATAAGTATAAACTACTATAGCATAGTAGTCGCGCGCAACGTGTGCACAAGGGTCGTGTGAATAATCTCACCTGTTTAAGCTGGTCTACCCCACCAACATACTCGTCGAGGACAACCTCGTAATTCTTAACTAGATGTTTCTCTAGAAGAGGACTGCGGGCCGCGAGGACAGTTCCACTGCACTCCACCACGCTACCGTCCAGGAGGAAGAGAACTGTCCCGTGGACAGAAACCCTGTCCTTCTTCCTCACGAAACGGGACATGTCCGGCAGCGGGGACAACTGAACCATGATCACCTATAAGAGAGTGGAGATAAAGTGATCATGTTTACTGGAATGAATATCATGGCGGGGCTGTTTTGGTGGACTTCCAACTTTTAACAGAAACACCGAACAAAATTGCAAACTTAAACTATAATACTAATACTAATAGCAATAAAAAACAAAAATATTGAAATTGAATTCCATCACAAACAGATTGGAATAAAATTGCATGGAAAGTAAATTTGAAGCAAACAAATATGAAATAATTATTGCATTGAATACTTAAAAACGATATTTGATATTTCATGCGTGAAACTTCTCAATTATTCACAACAACCTGTTGTTCAAGTACAAGATTGAAACTGGGCTGAATTGAAAATCAAGGCTACTTATATCGACATTTCCTGAAATAAAATTCTAAAATAGAATATGGAATATAATTTGAAGAACTGAAAGAATTAATTATGAGACTTAAATTAAATATTAAATTAGAAAATTAATTCATTATCTGTAAGCCTAATTGATCAGTGGACCACTTCAAAGAGAGTTCTCTAAAAATATGCACAGGTGCACTTGTTAATTGGCGCTGTCCTTGAGATATTTTGCAGTTGCACTATAATTTCCTCGTTCCCAATCCAACTTTACCCGAGATAGTAGCTTTAGGAAGATCGAGAAGAGATGCTAGACCGAACTGCGGAACAGCAGGGTTGCTGTTGTCATTACAACCAAAGCAACAATTACTTGATGGAGGCAATATCCAGCTCTCGGCACGATTTTTCTCCCTTTCACTGAACCCTGAAGTGCATTGCGAACGCGTGACACGTCCCGGAGTATTCTCTTCATTTTGGCTTTCTGCGAAACATGGATTACTATTGATCACACTTTCCCATTCAAGTGATATCTGGATTGTATCGATTATCCTGAGTCGCTGAATCGTGTCCGGTTCTTCAAGAAGATGGATGATATTTGTCCAAGAATTCATGAGTTCTAACAGCCAGAGACAACAAGTTTTCATCGCGTCATCCATCTCAAATTCAGCGCTAAAACGCAAGAAAAACCCGATGTTCTCCTTGTTCAGAGTAATCGTGCCACCGTAAAGAAACTTCACACACTGAAAATTGTTATCGGTCGTAACTCGTAAAAAGTAAGTTATTTCGTACCTCCTGTTATGTGTGCACCTGGTGTGTGTGTGCACCTGGTTTGTGTGCACCTGGATCGACGTGTATGGATCAGAAGGGTCAAATTCTATTTTTCCGTGTGACCCTCCTGATCCACCATAGTATAAGTAAGTAGTGTGGGGCGGCATGCCATGAGAGTTGCAGTTCCGCTTTTTCACACGGCCAGCTCCCACCCATTGAACCTATATTTGCCGCCATTACACATTTGCCACATTACCTCTTTCAGCTGTTCCAACGCTCTTCCTCCCTCACTGCGAGGATTGTTTGACAGTTTGACACGACATGAAGTAGCTAGCCGCTTCTCCAACACCCCACTCCGAGCTGCCAGAATGACGCCACTGCACGCCACTGCGGCGCATCCTATGACCAGGATCGCTCGCTGCTCGGACACGTCACATAGCCGTGATAAATCCCCAAGAGGGGGCAGACACACTGCCATATCGCTTACCTACAATGGTGAGGTAGAGCAGCTGTGTGTTAAACTCAACAAGATGCCAATTATAGAGTGTAACAATTTTTTATGCCAATTATAGAGTGCAACAATTTTTCATGCACTGATAGTGTGATTCATCATAAACTCATATCATAGCGAACAATAACATGAAATAGTGTAAACGATTATAAAACAACAAACTTAATTTAGACAGTAGTATTGCTGAAATCAATTGCAAACAAAGCTTTTAATTGCGAGTAGTTTANGAGTGAGGGAGTGAGTGAGTAAGTGAGTAAGTGAGGGAGGGAGTGAGTGAGTGAGTGAGTGAGGGAGGGAGTGAGTGAGTGAGTGAGTGAGCGAGTTAATGAGCATGAGTGGAAGTTATTCTCCCAGAAAAATGAATCACAGCGTTTGAACAATTATTAATATTTACTATTTAGTTAAAAGTTTACTCGTAAGAAGTTTATTACGGGTATTTGAGTGAACAAGTGAGTAACTCACGCCGAATGCTGTTCCCCTGGTAAGATATCCAACATTACGAAGGCTCACAGATCCCGTCTTCTTGTTTTCCTCTAGTATACTGACCGCAGCTGGGGAAGTTCAATGAAAACATGCACATCGGTGTCAAGCACTGACTCCATATGAAGCACGTCATGAAGTTGCGCCCTCGACGATGAATCAGAACTTATGTCAAACTCAATTGTTATGATAATCATCACGCAAAACATCTTTTCTCAGGTTTCAAAAATGAAGTGGTGTCAACAAAGGTGACTTACTGGTTCCGGACAGCACATAATAAAACCACTCAGCTCTGTCGCCCTGCCGTAAAATAATTCTGTTCTGCCCAAAATGAAGGTAGTGAGCTTTCCTACACATTCGCTCCTGAAATTGATGTGTTTTTGTGTGGGTGTGTGTACCAATTGTGTCAATATAATATGTGTGTGTCAATATAATATGTGTGTGCACTGTGCGTCTGTGTTAGTGTGTGTGTGTGTTAGTGTGTGTGTGTGAGTGTGTGTGTGTGAGTGTGTGTGTGTTAGTGTATGTGTGTGTTAGTGTGTTTGTGTATGGCGTTTGCTCTCAATACTTGATGCACGTCATCAAAACTCGCATGTCTCGTTGACACTATAGATGGAGAACAGTGAATCGGTTGAAGCATGCTAAAATCCAAATTCACTTCCATTAGTCCTAATGCAGTAGGTAATGCACTAAGGGACAAGGCCAAATTCTACTGCCATTTTGTTGAAATTTTGTTTAGAAATGCGGATCTGGATCGCTGTTCTTATCTATCTCGCTGTTTTGATAATCGTGACAGGTAAGGTATTGAGGACATCATGGTTCGACAAAATTTGTGAGTGAGGTTTTCCGTAGCTGATTTGGTAATTTGAATTCCTTTCAGATTGTGGGAAGAAAAAGAAAGACAAGGAATCAACAGAAGTCGAAGGTGAAGTGGATTCGAAGAAGAAAAAGGACAAAAACAAGGACAAGAAGAAGGATAAAAACAAGAACAAAGATGAGACGATAGAAGTCGAGGATAGTAAGAAAGAAAAGAAGAAGGACAAGAATAAAGACAAAAACAAAGATAAGAACAAGGGCAAGGAAAAAGACAAAAACAAGAATAAAGGTAAGGGAAAAGACAAAAATAAGGATAAAAACAAGGATAAGGAAAGTGCAGAAGCAGTGAGTTCTTTATCTAAAAAAGACCAGAAAACATGTGAAAAGGAAGAGAAGAATGTCATAAAGTGTGTTGGAGATGGAACGTACCTTCTCGAAATGGATAAATACCCCTTCAAAGAAGACCTGATAGCCGAGTTAGTGGACTCGAAGGACTATAAGAAAATGATAGATACAGAAGTGGAGAAGGTCTCGGACAATATTGTCGACGAGTACATGGATTCGAAAGAATTCGAGGCACACATCAAAGAAATCATTGAGGAGTTTAACAGCACATCGGAAGCACAGGATATGATCAATGTGGCTGTGACCGAGGCTCTCCAATCAGAGACGGCAACAATTGAGGAAAATATGGAGAAGGATATCAGCGATATTGCAGACTTAGTCACAAAGACACTGGGGACGGTGAAGGAGTTTGCTGAAAGACTGCTTGCAAGGTCATCTGAGGTCCGGGGACTTTACAGGTCCGTAAAAAGCGAGAATGAGAATATGGCATTCACTACGGACTCTGTCAAGCACACTGTCACGGACGACTACCGATTCACCACGCCGTTATTCTCCCTACCAACATTACCGATTATCGGAATTACCGGGGATTGGTATTATACTTCCCACTTGTATGACGGTAACGGATTTGACAGCAGATTTGGGGACAATACAAATAACAACCATGGAGTCTTCAACAGTTTTGATAACGATTATTATCCTTATTACAACAACCCCTATGGGAACTACTATAACCCGTACGAGAATCCAGCCTTTCATGACCCGTACGGGTATCCAGCCTATAATGACCCGTACGGGTATCCAGCCTATAATGACCCGTACGGGTATCCAGCCTATAATTACCCGTACGACAAGATGTATCAGAGCGATTCAGATTCGGGTTATTATTACAACGGGAACAGTTATTACAATGACGGTCACAGTTACAACCACGATGGAAACCATGACACTTTCTATGGGTTCAGTGATTTCAGTCTGAACGGCGGGGGTGGGGGCGATGGCGGGGGTAGGAACAGGGGAGGGATTTTGGACGGCTCTGATCCCGGCTACTATTACAACAAAGCAAATTACTACGGAGATCGTTACTATCAGGGTTATTACAAGGACGGCTCCTACATCGGCGAACTTTTGGATCCACGGTTTCATGATCTAGGTGAATTGAACTATGATTTTGATCATAATAACAATGGTGCTGTCAGAGAAGTGATGAAGGAAGACATCAGACGGTATGGGGGGTCGGGAAGAACATTTATTGGAAGTTCAAGTGGAAGGACATTTGGAAATCGTCCGAATGGCGGTCTCATTCAAAAGGAAGATGCGGTCCAATATGGTGCACCAAACAACAATCCAAATGGTGGGCTCATTCAAAAAGAAGATGTAGTAAAATATGGTGCATCAAATAGACTACCAAACAACAATCCAAATGGTGGTCTCATTCAAAAGGAGGATGTTGTCCAATATGGTGCACCAATTAAAAATCCAAATGGCGGTCTCATTCAAAAGGAAGATGTGGTACAATATGGTGCACCAAATAGACTACCAAACAACAATCCAAATGCTGGGCTTGTTCAAAAAGCTGATGTTGTCCAATATGGTGCACCAAACAACAATCCAAATGCTGGTCTTGTTCAAAAGGAAGATGTGGTCCAATATGGTGCAGCACCACCAAATAGATTGCCGATAGATCTTCTAAAAGGAGGTGGCACACAGAAAAAGGATGAAACTCAATTTGGTGCATCTTCTGGGAACAGTGGGTCTAACGATAAAGTGTCAGTCCTCAATATCCTGAAAACAGTTGGAAACACACCGGGTGATGATAAATCTGATGAGAAGAAAACAATACAATTGAAAAACTTCATGAAGGGATCCAAAATGAAGCCGAGCAACAGTCTTTTCAAGACAGAAGATGAGGAGAATAAAAATGTGGAAAAGGAAGAAGATGACGAATCCGACTTTTTCAAGAGGTTGAAGAGTGATGTGGACGAGCAAGAGAGAGTGAAGGACGAGGAGGAGAAGAAAAAAGTTGATCCGTTCAAAATCATCAGACTGCAGGTTTAGGTGTGTAGCTCGGGAAAAAATAACGTTCGTCAGAAAAAACGTTGGTCAGCGACGTGAAAATGATATCTAGTTTGATTGTAGTCGATTTTGTACAGAATACGATACCTAATTAAATCCTGAAAGACTGTTCCCTGATAAGATATTTTTGCAACAAATTTTAGAAGTTGAATGAGTCCAATGAGCACCCATTTTCTTTGATTGAGAGTTTTTGAGAGGAAATGTAAGCGCGTAAAATGATTTGAAAATTGTATGATTGAAATATATCATAGACATATCACATAGAATCAGAATCCTAGCCAGTGACAACAAAATAACCTGCATTCCGAGGGGGTACTCTGCAAAACTCTCGTAGGTCCGGAGGGCAAACAGCACCTGCTGGATCTCCTCTTCCGTCCTGTCGACAGGACGCTTTCCCAGGATCTCCTGGATGTCCGAACCCACAACAAGTTCCTGTAGAAATAGGTAGTTTGGGAATGATTAGAAAAAGTGACTCTTCACTGTGAAGTTTTCTATGGTTCACATTTACATTTACAACTCCTAATAACGCTCCAAATGACACGAATTTTCACCTTGATTTTCTGAGCTTTGTATAGGGAGGGGTCAAACTCTGGTAGGAATCTCATCCTGTCGGGCTTATCAAAGAAACACTGAGTCTCGCCTTGATCTGGTCCACTACTCTCCATAACCCTTCTCCTGGAGTAGAAAAGATTAACTCGAGTGAGTTTGGAGTAAATGAGGAAAAACTGCCATGGCGTGGGCTAAAAACCCATGAAATTTCATCTATTTAGATAAATATGTAGCTTACTACTTACGTCTTCCCTTCACCAGAATAGAAGACCAGTGCAAGCTGGATGAGTCGTGCTGCTTTCTTGAACTTTTTCAGAGGCGTGACCTGCAATTTGGGAGAATTTTACCGAACCTATACACTATACAACTGCTTACTTCTTCCTATGATTCTTTCTCCAATAAAGACACTTCTTCTGACATCACATTATAATTTCACCACTTCATAATGAAGTCCTTAACACACCTCACTTAATTTGTCAAAGCAACACGTCATGTACCACTTACCGGATCCTCATTATCTAGCTCAGTCTTGATAACACGTGTTTTGTTGACATTCAACTTCCTCCGGCTATCAGCCGACTTGGAACTTTCCCTGAACAACCTGAAACGTGATAATTAAATTGCTAATCTATCAATGTTCACTGGGAACAGTCTGAAACGTGATAATTAAATGGCTAATCTACCAATGTTCACTGGGATAAATTGATAAAAGTAATCTAATATATGAGAAGGCTCATGAGAAGCTCAATATGTCAATCTGAAACGACTCGAGAGACTCAATAATAACCAATTTTCAATTGGTAATTATTGATTAGTGATTACTACTATTAGTGATTACTACTATTACTATTCATATCGGTACCTATTCCGAGCGATAATCCAATAACTTATCCCTCTCTTCATCCTCTTCTTGCTTCCAGAGGGGACCACAACAATACTGCTGCTGATGTCACCGCTCTTCTTTCGTGATGATCCATTACCAAATCTTGAACCAGGTAAACTGTTTCGTTTTTCCTCTTGTGAAGGGCCACGCGGGGGGCGATCATGGAACTGCTCATGTGATATGAAGTTCTGGTCGCCAGGAACAGGACAATCCGCCATATTTTACAATTCCAATGCTCTTGATAAAGCGAAGGAAAGAAATAACCGAACACCGAAAGTGAAGCTACAAGGTCACAAATGTAACGATCAGTAGCATGGTTATTACAAGAAAAGTAGAGATTAATCGTTGTAATTCCAGCTAGCGGGCTCGTGGTTGTACAATGTAATGTAGTAACATGTGCCTCTGAAATTCCATGGGAGAGACCATGAGAGCAGCTGATATATGACGAAGTTCTAAGATCTGTGGAGTCTCTTGCTGCCTTGATTCCATAAATAATCTAACTATGGTAACAGCAGAGAGCTGATACAATATTTACCTGTCGATTGATATCAATCGAAGTAACTTATAAAGTCTCATTCTCTACAGCAATTGAATAGAAATTCATACCAGTACCTGTCTTGGTTAGTAGTTGTCTGGTGATGATCCAAGCTTCTCTGCCACAAGGACTCCAATGGTGCACTCCGAGAAGGCCGGTCCAAGTCTCTGCTCGGCAGACCAGCTTTGCATTGCTGAATCAGGCCGGGTTTCTTGTACGCCTTGCCAAGTTCAGCAATACAGACTCTGAAGAAGGCCGTAAGTTGCTCTGCATTTCCATTCCTCTGGGCTATAACTGCAGTTCCACTGTGTTTCATAGTGCTCTTCTCTCCTTCTTCCTCCTGGTCTTCAGGACTGTGATCTACCCGCTCCCTGTCACCAATATTCTCTTGATCACTTAACAAACGACTGTAGTTGTGGAAGGCAAGCGGTAACATCTTTGTGCAGCCATTGTAACTGCCTGCTGGACTACAGGTACCCCTGACATCAGTCATATTTGAGGCGAAATGTAACTAACTACTGTAGCAGAAGAACACGCACGACCATGTCATAATAAATGATGCTATATATTTGATAGCACCCCTGGTATGAATCTTGATATTGCAGGTGTGAGAAGAGAGAAAAAGAGGAGACCACCTGCACCGCTCTCACTACTGCAGCTGTCAGGTTCAGTTTTAATTAATAAATAAATGTAGATAAACTGTCGGCGATACCTGCTCGAGATGTCAACTTCAATAGTCAAACAAGCAGACGCGCAGATATATAGGTGTACCACATATGATACTATCATTTTGAGCTGGCAATATATGAGAAGAAGCAGCTGAAATATGGAACGGATTTAGATACATAGATGTTAACAAAAGACAAAAATTTGCCATTGTCTCCAAATAGTCAATACAATCTAATAAGTTGCTTGATAGATAGGGATTACTCAAGTAGTATAGGATTCCTCAAGTTCATTCTTTCTCACTGGTCAAAAGATTCAATCATTTTTCCTCAGCTTGGAAGAAATCGGTTAATTGGTAATTAAAATCATCATATCTGTCAGTAAGCACCATTTTTCTATCAATATTACATGGTTTATCCAAGGACCAGTTACTTAGTTACTGAATTCTGAGAAGGAGTTAAAATATCAAGAAAGTAATTAAGAGAATTACATGGGTATTATATTGCCGGACAAAGATCGTTTGAGATCGGAGGATTCAATGACATTCAAAACGAACTCATCTCGTGGTCAAACCTACTCATGGTTCAGTACCCTCCAAATATCCGAGAAGAAGCGAACAGGAGGACCCACAATTGGCGTTGTGGCAGACAAAATCAAAGATATAATCGTGACAGCAGACCTACAATATGTGACCTACGTCCTACACAATGTACACATTGCAGTTTACAGTACAATGTACACATTATTACAGTTTACAGTACAATGTACACATTACAGTTTACTGTCTCAAATCTCCTCACATCGGTGGTTTGAAATCTGCACTTTCAGCCAAATAACATCACAAATACTAATCCAATTAGGTATTCATTTTAAGAATTAAGTATGTTAGAACCAGATAACGGCGCAAGCGGTTTTCTAACGGCGAATCTTTTTGATCAGATGGAAACATACTAGAAAACACGATGCCAGTCGGAGAATGCTCCAACTAAGCATTGCTTTCTCAACCCCATTGAGCCACGGATCAACTTTTGTCGAAGGTACGCTGAGACACACATGATTATACTTATTATAGCTATCATTATTCTGTAAGACAAGTTATGTATCTAATAGGTAATAATAACGGTTAGTTTGAAGAACAATATTGACATCAGCTTCAACATTAATTCTAAATGCAGCGCTGCTGGGGCACAGCCTTGTCTGTATAAATAAATGAGGCAAGGACACATTTTAATTCTATAGCACGGAGACAAATTCTTGACACAGCTACAAACTTCACATCACTCTGACATGACTATTAGTCAAGGGACGCTCCTACAAAGCACTGCTTCTCGAACCCCATAGAGCTAGTCTCAGCCCACACATCAACTTTTGTCGAAGCAAAAGGCACGGATGAGACAATCACGATAAATCTATCTATGGATATTCTGTGAAAAATAGTTCCGCATTCAAAAATAACGGTTAGTTCGAAGAATGATAGGACATTGGCTTCAACATGAATNTCGGCGAGTTTGGAAAAACATATGTATAGGGTCTGGCAAGCGTCGCAGCTTTCGCGCGTTACATAAACGCACAAAGCTCACCGAGTCGGCCCTTCGGGCCGCCTCGGTGAGCGAGCTCGCAAAAAGGGCCCTTCGGGCCCTTTTTGCTCGCACGTGTAACAGTACCTACAGATGCCGCGAGGGGCTTGCCAGCCCCTTGATAGGTAATAATAACGGTTAGTTTGAAGAACAATATTGACATCAGCTTAAACATTAATTCTAAATGCGGCGCTGCTGTAGCACAGCCTTGTCTGTATAAATACTTTAAATGAGGCAAGGGCACATATTATAGCACGGAGACAAATTCTTGGCACAGCTACAAACTTCACATCTCTCAGACATGGTTAAGGGACACTCCTACAAAGCATTGCTTCTCGAACCCCATAGAGCTAGTCTCAGCCCACACATCAACTTTAGTCGAAGCAAAATGCACGGATGAGACAATCACGATAAATCTACCTATGGATAATGGATATTCTGTAAAAAAAGTTCCGCATTCAAAAATAACGGTTAGCTTGAAGAATGATAGGACATTGGCTTCAACATGAATA
Organism: Beroe ovata; assembly: GCA_946803715.1. NCBI lineage: Eukaryota > Metazoa > Ctenophora > Nuda > Beroida > Beroidae > Beroe > Beroe ovata. The sequence continues at coordinate 133,318 of CAMPET010000011.1, read as the reverse complement.
CAGCTCTAAGAACACAACCTCGTCTGTAAATAAAACAAGGTTAGGACGCATATATAACTATAACATAGAGTAAAAGACATGTTGGCAGAAGCTGTTCAGCCAATATCTTTATGTAAAAGATGAATCGTTCTGTCACTATGATAACATACTAAATCCGAACAAATTTTGGGCATAAGTCCGGTGCTAGACCTGCATAAGACCGGCGCCTGGCCAAAGTGGCAAACGGACTTATGCCCCAAATTTTAAAGGGTTTAAATACGCGAGAGATGGAGGCGTGTTGATACAGATACTAAAGGGTATGTATAATCAGAAGTCGAATTTCCGGGAGGAACACTCTTGAAAAGCGACTCTACGCGCAGCAAAATGCTACTTGATAATATTAGCTATAGAACTATTCTTTAAAAAAATATGTAATTTAATATAGACGTTCGATTTGAGTAAATAAAATCAAATTTGAAGAACAAAATGCCTATAGCATCAACATAAAATTCAGTCCTAAGTTCTCGGTAACTGTAAGCAGCACAATTCCTTGTCGGTGTTTTAATAAGGTCAGGACATTTCATATTATAACATAGGTACTTTCGTCTTATCTGAATAACATGAATGGCAGAAGTTGTTCAGTGAATGTTCCCAAAGTAGAAGCGTTGATCTGTCACAGGAACGTAGATCTGTCACCGAAGCAATGAAATGTCACAGATATGAAACCAGACCCCACAAACGCAAAAGCTTTGCATTGGTAACAGACAAAGAAGATCCATCAAGTTTGTAGAATTGCCTCTCGGTACCCATTCCAGATCTCTCCAAGAGGAGATGACGGTTTAACCCTAGGTTCAACCCTAGGAAGCATACCTCAAGGCAATCCAATTCTTACATAAGGTTATAGAATCTAATTAATCGATAAGTCTTAATAAGTTTATTATAGTGTATACCGGGAGAGGATATTGGGATGAAAAGAGGGTGAAAAGAACAATCTAGCCCCTTCACATCAGCTATGGTATGTATGGAACTATAATGTTAGGGAGTTAGGGGGAGAGGAGAGCATCAGGGAGAGGAGAGCAGGGGAGAGGAGAGCAGGGGAGAGGAGAACATCAGTTGAAGCTGAGGAGGTGGTCATAAAGAGGGGGGAGGACAGAAGATGAGAGGAGATTGAAGGAAGAAAGGTACCTGTCATTATTATAGATTATTGGAAAGAGGCAGTCGAGCAAGGGCATGATGACTTCAGAGAGGCAGGAAAATGTAGACCACGTTAAGCGGTAAACCCTACAATCCCCACTTAGAAAATGCTGGACACAGCCTTAAGTCACTTCGGACGATTGGTCTCAGCCACGAAACTTTTAGTAAATACCACTCAATAACTGCGTTTAATTTGTGTATCAAAACTTATGATATTAAATCAATGTATCCAATCATAATTCATCAATCAACAAACCTTGCCATAATCTCCGGGTGAAACATAGTGAGTGTAGCAAGACGGAACTTCAATTGTGACCAGGTATAAACATAAGATTATATCGACTTACTAGGACTGTGTGTGTGTGCGTTTGTATGTCTATATGTGTCTGTGTGGTTCTTGATATAGCAGATATCATACTACATCTCATATACACATTACTTCTGTATAATTAATCTGGTCATCATCATGAATTTCCAGCTAGAGTAACACTAACAGTACGCATAGCTAGGTATATTAGGTACTTCACCTTGTAGATCATGTAATGAAGGTGTCTGCAGAGTTGAGCACACAGATACAGTGTATGGGTGTGTATGTGTGTGTTCGCTCTAACGCGTGCTATGTAAGTATGTACTGTGTATCCCATACACAGCTGTACACAGTACACACACATGCGCAGACACACACACACACACACACACACACACACACACACACANACACACACACACACACACACACACACACACACACACACACACACACTCACACGCAACCCCAATTCACTTTGGAGACACCAAACATCTATACCCAATGGGTATTACCCATTAACCAGAGAGAAAGGCGCAAAACATCCCAAAACACATTCGGGGGCTGCTGGACTTATAACAGCAGTTCAAAGATAGAAGCTGTCGGTGAAAACTCAGGGTGACAAATGTGTGAGTTCGCACATGATGGGGGAAGAATACTCATATTTCATGTGCATTGGGGGGGGGGTCGGAGAATTCCTCGTCAAGAAACCGCTAGCAAACACAGCTAGACGACAGAAGCTTTCCAAAAGAGCGACGCTACAGAAGCTCAAGATGCAGACTCAGAACTCGAAGGTAATGGTTCTGAATGATAACAGTCTATAACAAACAGATCTTAAGTTAAACATGTACAGATCATTCTCACTAGACAATTCTTACCCTTCTTCTTCATTCCCCGACTCAAAACTGTTGAGACTCGTAAAAGACGTGTCAGACATATATTTTACAAGGGAATGAGTTTTTTTGAACGGGAAGCAAAATGTATATGATACAAAAAGGAGTAAACGGATCACTATATAAACCGTATTTAAGTTGGGCTGCCAGTTCATCAACCGGTAACCCTGTAATGAACTTTTGATGAGCTGTGCAGAACTATAATTAAGATGAGATGTGAAATAGCAACAGGTGTGCGAGTTACACTCGGATATATAACTCGTATGAGTTGGAGATGAGTAAACTCCCCATTGTCTAACCACACAGGCAAAGAAGAAAGGTGATATCATTTTGAGATTAAAAGAATAGAATTAGGGCATAAAGAAGTCGGAACAGGAGGAAGACTAAGAATAATGAAGTAGTTATCGTGACACGTCTATACTTTTCCATTCATCATTTTAGCAGATTTTATTTAAGTAACTACCGCCAGCATCAAAATGGTCTCACTGTCTTTGCAACTTATAAAGACGTTCCCTGTTCACCAGTATAACCACACCAGTATAACCATACATATCAATCTTGTCAGACGTTTTTGCTGGAAAGACACGGATGTTAACGTAGAACCAACACGGATCCAGGGACCATCAACCACCAATAAAATCGAGCGATTCTGGCGCAACTAGGCGCAGAAGATGATAGATCGGGTAACGCTAAATATCTTACAAACCCTTCTTGAAGAGACCAAGACTTTCATCATCGAGAGATCAAGTCAGGTTTGTATGCACCCAACGTGTTAAACCGGACTGGCTCTCGGTCCAGCATAACAGTTCTTTTTTATACTTCTTAAATGGTAATAGAGAGATTTTCCGAAACTCCAAAATATGACATCGGGCAAAACATGCGATATAATATCAGCTCATATTTCAAACCCGGTCGTCCATTTGATACTTTGACAGGATTACTAATTAGAATAGGTTCTAAATAATACTTTATAATGCCAAACTCACTTCCTGGGCTCTAATCGCGATCTGCTTCTCTTCTTCTCCTTCTTCTGTGAGTCATTGTCACTGCAGACAAATAGATAAGTTCTCCAAGAGCCTCGTCCCTATAATATCTCTTATTCAAAGTCAAAATTCCAAATCTAATCAATCAAACCTAATCAAAAGCTGGCTATTGCTGGCGTGTAACTTCCTATCATCCGAGTTAACAACTATCAGAGGAGGAGGAGCGTGATGGGGGAGGGTTGGAAGTAGCTGTGAACCAGCCCGTGTTGTCCCCGCACTGGAATGTCTCCGGGGCCCTCCTGCCCCTACACCTCCCCCTCCTGTCCCCGAACTGGTACACATGTCTGGAGGTTTCATACACCCAGTACTCTGCATACGTCGTAATCTCCTCATGGTAGCCGTCTCCCCGACCACCGTGCTGTCGCTTCTCTCAGGGGGGAGGGGCCGTGCAGGCATGATGGACCTCGGGAACTGGTGTGAGGGGAAAACTGTATTCGAGTGGAAATGCAATCGGTAAGGAGGAAATGTACTGAAACTCTTTACCTATCTATATTCTATATGGGTGTTACAAAATTATAGGTGTACTGCATAAGCTCCTGTTTATATCAGGAAAGAGTGACGCATCATAACGTTGATACTAGATAATGGCAGGAAATTCATTGCAAGATGACCCACTTTGGCGGGGGGCAAACTACATTTGTGACATCGTTAAACCGATAACGCTAATCGTCGATCAGAAAACTGCCTAGTTTCAGTCACTTCACATTAAAAGGCCATCACCCAAAGAAATATAATGTCATTATACAGGTCTATGATGTAACCGACTTTGTCTATCTGGCAAAGCGCTCGTTACAAAAAGACTTGATGGAAACACAAATATAGCACTATTTTTCCCAAAACCAAATGAGATTTGGTTGTTGTAGTCCGCANAATACAAATATAGCACTATTACAACAGACCCATACGGTAACAGTTCGATTAGAACCCCATAGAGACGAGTACTTATTATCGTGCCTCACAATATTATGAGGTGGCGAATTCGAAGGACTTATAATCTGATACCCGAAAAAACGGTGCTCTCACTCTCATAGCGAGAGTGTATGTAATCGCATTTAGTATTTTGTGACGAGATCTTGAAATCAAAGGGAGAACTGGGAACTAATCATAGCCTTGATCCTCGGATATATACAAACGAGCTTGAACAAGGACGAATTTGGATATATTGGCGAGTCTCTAACATAAAGAAGATGAAATTTGATAAGTGAATTAATGCAGTTCCAGTATAGAAACATAAATGGTTCGAATATTTGAATTTGCGCCTTGAAATAGGACACTGCATCACAGGATATGTTTTGGAAACAAAGCTTTGAAGGACCAAAGTTTTGACTGCGAAAGAAGAAGAAGAATATGTTGATTTTTGAAGACCTGCCTATATCCGTTATTAAGTTTTATAGTCGATTTCGCGGGTCAGTCATAATGAGTTAGGAAAAAAATCCGAAGAATGTTCCACTATGAGGCAGAAACATGGCAAATCCATTTTTCGAACCAAAAACCTCAAGTTTATGATCTAAATTAAGCTAGGATATAATTAAAGTTTGAGATTTCAAGTTTGAGAATTAAAGTTTGAGATTTCAAGTAGTGAATATCAGTATTCTGAACTCACGGGAATCGACTGGAAAACGAGATAGAATCATAATAGGAATTGTGGCACATGATTACAATAACAAATAATACTACGACAAAATACTGCTTTGCTATCGTGACTTTGCCAATTTTATAACTGCTTTAGGTCCATTCAAGGTACCTAACAATACCTCCTCAACACGTCCCTTCCAATAAAATCTCTCTTAAATTGGGTTGCCCAATCATGCTTCTTAGAAACATGGAGCCCAATTAAAAGGGCCCAATAACAATATCAAATAGCCAATGGACCATCTCGTGGTAAAAATATTTTCATACCCCGCATACCTATTAAACCGTCAGATAACACCTTCTATTCCATCTGATGCGCAAGCAATTTGCTGTGCGCCCTTCATTTTCAATTACTTCCAAATGTGTGACGATTGGAATGCATGATATTAAAGATGTTTGAGGCGATTAACTTTGTTTTCATTTGAATAAAACGGGTCATTATTTGATCATGCAACTGAAATCACTCAAGAAGGTACATATATAACGGACATGTGGTTGAGACAAATGCGCGCACCCTCGCGCGCAAGTTTGAGTTGACAAATTTTAAAATAAATCGTAGATTATGACTTCGCGCCTTCCGCGAAGTACGAAGAATTGGAGGAATCAGTAGGACAGCAAGCAGTCAGTGTACCGGCTTGCGAAAAGTAACCGGCAAATACCAGTGATTTCTATGGAATAGGATTGAACAGTCAGGAAGAGATATGGAGTGAGTTACCCATCGGATACGTCGCCAATGATCGGTTTCATGAGGCCACAAAAATGTTGTAAAAAGCTTCAAACCATGGACAGTCTTCAGACGTTTCGATAGCTCTACCCTATTTTAATATTCACTTATTCATTTTGTTATCTATTACATTCTCAGGTAACATCAAACACTAGAGAACTCAAGATGACAGCACTATTACACAAGGGGAATCTGTGGAATTGGACAACACTTTTCTCGTCCAACAGAATTTGACAATGCTTCTTCAAACAATCAAACATTCGCTGTTTTGGATGCAACAAATAAAATTGCTTTCGATACACGACCAGAGATATAACTTATATCCCAATGGGCATCCCAATTGAAGAGGATGTTTTTGTATGTGATGAAAGCGAATTTTGTACTATTCCAAATAGTTTGGTTGTAACTTGTAAGGCTGATCAATGTATGAAGATTATGGTATAAGAGAGTAAGAGTGATCTGAGGCGATAACCTTTGTTTAATGTTTTCATCCCTTTCATTGAGCTAAAGAGGGAAGTCATCAACATCACACTAGGAACGAACGTATTTTATTTATTTCTAAGGAGAATACAGGTATATTGGTATATTTAACAAAAATTTTGTGCCGCAATCAGACTGAGGAGGACTGAAGATGCTAACAGTGGTTGAATCAAGAAAGATGGGTCGAACCCTTATAATAATATATTCCCTCGTGACTCACTGGTTCTCAAATCCGTGATACTGGCACCCACCAACCCAATGTAGCGGCTCACGAACAACAAGCTATGTGAATATCAGTAGAGCTACCCGATTGAAGATACAGCACTTCTGACACCATAGATGCACGTGTCACTAACGATAGTGATCGTAATGGAATATCATGCCCATGATTCTAGAGACACTAACAGCTTGCGATAACCCATATATCACCGCTTATGAGAATCTATATCGTGCGGAACAGGAAGCAAGGGTAGAGATCCACATGTTATAATTTCTATGCAAGAATGTTCGCATTTAGAAGAGAGGAAGTCAGATTCACTTTGCACCTGGAAACAGTACATTCTTCAAGATAAGAGAGAACAGTGGTTGGATGATTTTGATTTACACATGGTTTTATCTCAGTTTAATAATCATCAAACTAATCATCAGTTTATTATTTATCATCAAGCTAACATCTCGCAATGTATTGTAATACACCGTTCAAAATATTCAATTGGTAATCAAAATTGGTAATCGTCGCAAAAGTGAGTTTACTTCGTTGATACTTTTGATCAATTGTGGATTGTTGATAACATAGAAAGAAAACAGTTTACCCAAACCTATTATATTCACTGAAAACCGCATTCCTGGTATACGAAGAATACATTCTTGCATGAGGATTGTGTGTATCAGCGTACACACTATCGACATCCTGGCATTGCACAAGTAGAACCACATTTTGAGAACCACAAGACGAATACAATATCATCTCGGGTGATGAAATAGGTAATTATTGACAGTGTAATCAGAAATACTGTGTGTAGATGCTATTAACACTCATAAGATTAACAATCTTAATGTTGGGCGACAGTGAAAGAGTTCTCAAGTCTGTGAAGAGCTTTGTTACAGTATTGTTAAAAACACCTTGGAATAGAAATGAACGAAACCTAAGCCCCAAAGTGAACCGTCAACCGTCAGCTCCCTCCAGAATTCAGGAACCCCTTGTTTATTGAGATTTTCCTTATCCGTCGAGTCCATAGCTCCATACTAGGATAGAAATGATAATCACCACATTGAGGCAAGTACAGGGTGTAGCTACGATAGGGATACTCTGACTATAAAGTATCATGAACGAATTGTTCATGAATAAGTCTTATCTTGTTTAACTACTATCCTTACAACTAGGGTCCTGACTTGTTCAGCAGCAGAGAGATTTGCATGTCTGTGTTCACTGTCGAATTGGCAGGAATACCTCGACATCAAAGGAATCATCTGCACGTATTGAACAGTGCTTGTAGTGACCTGTTCCGAAAAGAAATCACTGTTCTGGACACACAGCACTGAACAAACTATTCTGTAAACCAAAAGTTAAACGAGGACAGAGGTAAGACAAGACACGCATTAACAACTGAAGAGTAAGATGAGACTGCTGAATTGGGTCATAGGCAATCCATCAACATCGCGTAGTTATCAAGAACTCGTCGGACATCATAATATCTTTTTCTAAAGAGAAGTATAATTAAAAGAATGGTGCATCTAAATAAAGAAAACCATAAGGGCTGGATTGATTGAGTAATAAGAATAAATTGACAAATACGGTACAAACCGTTGCTTCCAGTGGTTAAAGCACATTAGTAAAATTATGAGATAGTAGCATACTCACATAGCGGAACAGTTAGATGTGATCTCCTACACTCCTACAGACACCAGAATGGTGCACTGTTATGTGGTGACCTCTTAAGCCAGAAAAAAGACTCTTCGGTAAAGAGCAGCACAACATCAAGAAAAAATCAACTTATATTTTGTAGTCCTGCTCGGAAAAGGCAGCAGGGCATCAAGAAAGAAAACAATTTACATATAGTGTAGACAGTTGTTATGTAGACACTATCTACATACCATCTACTGACACCAACAGCAGATAAACCAGTCTGATTGGTATTATCACTGCTGACGTCATACCTATAATTCTGCTGATTGAAATGGGACTCTGATTGAAATGGGACAATATGTCAGACTTTTCTATCAAATAGATACCTTGTAAAAACATGCACAATAATGTAATCATTCAAATTAAGTTTTACATGAAGGCAGTAAGGCACGTGGGTTGATATAGAACCTATTGGTTAAAATATCTTAGCATCATAGATTAGTGTAGAGAAGATTTGTTGTAAAATTCATCAAGTGAATCATTTAAATCGCTAGCTTTTTTAAAAGGGTGCTGGAGAACTGATGAATGATAAGAGTAACATTGGCCCTGACAGAGTAATCAGAAACACTGTATGGCTTAGGTTGTTATACACATTAGAGAGTCATCAATGAACAGTTGGTGTAAAGCTTGACCCAGGGCCGATATGTTTTGAAATGCTGCAAATAAATTCGAAGGAGTTCCAATTTGCTGCCGGGGCCGTAGGCCCCGGAGACGCCGCGAAGCGGCATCTCTGGGAGCATGTTGCATTGTACCCACAGGCCCCGGGTGCGACCGGAGGTGCAACGTAGCGGCGCCGTAGGGCGTAGGGAGTATGATACAGTTATGGTAGGGGGTCTGGGGGCCGCCAAAGGCCCCCCCCCCGGGTCCAAGGGCGGTGATTATTGGCGGAGGTGACTGGCCTCAACAAGAAATTTGACGAGAAATTTGAGGAGATGAAGAAACAGATTGCAGAATTGGAGAAAGAGAAGATCAAAGATGATTGGACAAGCAGCCGAAGAGAAGAGATTGGAGGAAGAGAAAGTTGCCGCTCAAAAAGCTGAAGATTCAAGAGGAACGACAGGTGGAACTGAGAAAGGTGGACAGTGTCGAGGAGATAACTAAAAGATCTCCAAACTTTCTTGAAGATAAAGGAGATAAGAGGTTGAAGTGCCGGAGCTGCCCGAAATCAAAGGGCTGGGCCATCCCGCCAGAGGTGAGAAATAAGAAGATTAATTTTTGGTCTAGTTAAAACAATTTATATACCAAACCCCGCAACTTGCCAGCGTATCATTCCACTAATATTATCAATCATCAATTAAGGTAAAAGACGGCAAGGGGAATTTTTTCCACCCAGCCTGGCTGCGAAGCGGCCTAAAAAGGCATAAGGTGGTTAGGAATTTGGAGATTTTGGTGAAGATAGTGGGGTTGGTAGGATGGTCGTCTGCGGTGGTCCCTCCTTTATAAAACACGCGGGTCGGAGCTATTAAGTTTTACGAGTTAATTATAAATGGTTTTGTGCGCGCGCGATCATTTCAAAGTGTTGTAATAGAAACCACTCCGCACGCAATTGCATGCGCGCAATCGCAAAATAAAATTTTTAACTAAATGACCAATTTTATGAAATGCGCGGCGTCGTAGATTGACCGTTGAAATAAGGCAAAAAGATCGCGCAATTGGCAATGCGGCCCAATTACAAATTAGCCAGACCTTGAAATTTAAATTTTGCCCTGATTGCTTTTAAAGGCTGGGTGGAAATATAACGCCCGCCTGTCGGGAATAACGGGCGTAATTCTTGTTCAAAAAAGTGGGGGAAAATGTTGTACGAGTTACGGCAACACACTGTTTCCCCCAACCATCTCAAAAGGGCAAAAGATTTAAAGAGGGCTAGAGACTGTGAAGAAGACGGGCAAGTGAGAGGGTGAGCTTTGTGCGTTTATGTAACGCGCGAAAAGCTGCGGCGCTTGCCAGACCCTACTATATGTTTTTACGGATTCGTCGAATTTCGACTATCAATAACTCCACTTCTATATATTCCATTGTTATGACATAGAGAAAAACCTCCTTGAACTGGTGTATCACGGCATCAAATGCCTGCAGAAGGAGGGGAAGACACCACCACTCATGAAGGATATGGAATTTGTATCCCATATCCGCAACCTTCTCAGGGTGTACTGGACCAGTTTGGCTATATGGGAGAGGGTCATAACTGGGGGAAAACTGGATGAGGAAAGGCAGGCAAAGGCTGATGGATTACTGAGGGACATGAAAGATCCAGCCACGAGGCTCTCCCTCCAGTTTCTCTCTGGGTTGATGGAGTTCTTATCCAGATTGTCATTGACCCTGCAGAAGAAAGATATAACTCTGGGTTATCACCTGCCAGGCACTGAAAGAGGGTATCAAACGGCTGTCAGTTGTGACAGGAACCCCTTCCTCCATCCAGTTTTTCGGGGAGGGCTATATTGACACCCTGGCTGGCCCACTCCTCGACCCCCAACACAGAGCCACCCGTGCCAGAAACGTGGAAACGGCCCCTAATATCTTACCAGGGATCCAAGCGGAGCACCACGAATTTCTGAAGCAGCTGTACCAATCAGCAGAACATTACTTGTTCAAGGGACACGGATACTGGGGATTCCGGAATGGAACCAACATCGATCGGATCATCCAGGGGGCAAGTTTCATATCAGATTTGTTGGAGAGAGCGAGGAACCCTGTTGGAGAGCTTGTTCCTGAGCAGTGTGGTTGTGGGCGGGTGGTGCAACGAGGAAACAAGTGCTGTGGAGACAAGGGCCTACGAGAACCCTTATCTGGGCTTCTTGAAAATTGGTCCCCTGAGATCCCACCCCTGGACTTTTCGCACCTCCGGCCTCTCATCACGTCTGGTGACCTACTCCAAAGGGACTTCATTACTCTACAGGTTTCCATCAGAGAGGCGATGAGAGGAGGGGCTTCTTTAGAAGCGGCGGTGAAGTCCATGGCACGAGCAAATGGACTCCATCACCTACCAACACCGATGGTAGAGCTCCTTGACACTGTTGACATTTGGGACCTTGGAGGCCATCGCCGAGAGTTACGGACATATAATGGAGCTCTACCATCAAAGATTCACCAACACCAGCAATGAGGACACTGGACAGCCAGGTCCAATCGGAGATGTTTGTGAAGGTAAACGGGCCACCACAAAGCAGTGCCGATGGCTTCTTTAGGGAAGTATTGGATAAGATCTCCCTCCAACCAACACACGGTGGCGAAAGACTGATCCCAGCCTCCGACCGAACAATGTAGGCCGAGTTCTAGAGAGATTGGGGAAAAAGGAGGAGGGTTTACTATGGGACTAATTTCATTAGAGAGGGAGAGAAGGTCGAGAGTTTTTTATCATTTTACTTCTAATTTATTCTAATTTATTTGCAGACCATGGTGATACAAGTGTTTTAATGTAACAACAACAATGTAAAAAGATGGGCACAGGAACGACAGGAACAATACACGCAATACACAATAAATACAGGTGTACATGAAATGTACTAGTGTCGCGCCAGGCGTATAGGATAAAAACATGAAAGGTAGATTGCTTTGCGCGCTTGGCAACAGCCCGCGCGTTGCCTGGCAACAGGGCCTATTCTCACGAGACTTGGGGCCTCTCTCACGAGGGAGCCCTGGGTCTCACAGAAGTCGCGCTGAATTCATGAAAACGGTGCGCAGCGCATTCCAGACTTAACAAATCACAATGCTGACAAACTGGACAGTTGAATGAGACGTGTGCTGGTGATTTAATTTTGTTGCCTCCATGCAAATATGCTGCGAGATATATTCGCACTTTCGCAACACATCGGCCCTGGGAAGCTTGATAGTGAGAGAAGTGTGTAGAGCAGTGTGTAATCCATTGGAAAATGAATGGAGATCCTAAAGAAGAGAGTCTGATATGTTAAGAACCATAAGTTAAGATGATGTGATGGGAAAGAATAACATGAGAAATGGGAAAGAATAACATACCACTCATTTCTGTTCTATCTTCATATGCTCACCAAACCATGAAAGTATTGCACATACATAGGTCTAATCCTAGTCTTGATTACCACCATCTTCAGTCTTCCACCTGAAATATGAAACTAGGAAACACTGAAAATGGGGTTTGGTATTCTTAAGCTGTATAATAATAATTGGGTTGTGTATGAGGCTATAATTTTAGAAATTTATGTCTCAAGCAGTAAGCTTATGACTTTCACTTACCCATATTTCTGTTCACAATCTTGTAAGATCCTGTAATTGATTGGCTGATTACCTCAAAGATCAACTCATGGGGTCAAACTTATTGATATCCCCAACAATTTGTTTAACTAACAATGGCTAAGACTCTCTGCACACATACAGAAAGAAAATGATTATCTGCAGCGTTTGCCCAGAAAAAAAGTCTCGTGATTAGTCTGAATAAAAGACACTCATGGTTTTATTGAATATTGTTCCCGTTCGAACTGAGAGATCCAAATCACAAATAACTTCAAAATGGACATGGAGCTCATGCAAAGGCGCGAACCATGGCATCATGCGCATGCGCGTATTTCGGTCACATAATGTGAAATGTGCGCGCCGCACACATTGCGCAATGCACGCTCCTATCTATATCCTAGTATAAAATCCTATCTATATCTATAATATAAAGGAAAGAGGCAGTTCAAGCCTGTCTGCGTTTATCTCAACCTGGAGGAGTTGAAACACCGGGATTTTTTGCAAGGTGGTAGAAAAACCGATTCCGCTGTCGAACATCATTTCGGATTTTTGAATTAGGCCTTAGATTTTTTTGTAATCGGCGTCTGAAGTTGGAAAAATTGCCCTCAAAAACATAACTGAGTTCAATGTTGACTGCACAAGTACGCCGTTGCTAAGCAACATAGGAGTTGCACGTGCAACTTGATAAGATAATGCGCGCGCGTCTATATAATTGCCATTTCGTTTTCTCATTGTTTTGGAACGTTTAGATTTCGATGATCAGTTCATCTATGCACTGATCCGCATAATTTCACTTCACTTCTTATTCAATGATTAGTGTATCACGCCCCTTGGACGGGTTTTCTAGTCCTAGTATAAAATGCAAATGTGAAATAGTATCCTACTATAGTATCCTACTCACTAGTGAACTGAAAAGCTAAAGTCGGCAGTGATGAAGATTGGGATAGACCGATAGAATGCCATCTACAAGTATTGTGAGATGAGCATTGAATATCATGTCAGATGAAATTTCAGAGTTCATTGTCATGAAGAATTCAGTGAAATAGGAACTCTCGGACAGTACCTGTTCCAGAAGAACAGTACCTAGTCGAAGTTATTAGATTTCACTTTTGATATGTGAAATGAATGAACTTTGACTAAGATATTAATTCCTTCTCTCATGTCAGTTATGTTACAACATCGATGAAACAAGATAGTGTGTTCATCACGGGTTAACCGGAGTACCAGATCAAGACTGGAGAAAAGTGTTGGAGTGTATGCAGGTAATACAACGTGTACTGAACTACTCACTCTGTGTTCTGCCAGAGGATCGAAAACCGGGGTTGTGGCAAGATGAGAGGTTGTGGTTATTATGGTCCCCAGATGAAGTATCCCAATACCATCCCCATAGTGACATAGTTACATGGTCACATAGTTACATAGTTACGAGTGAGAGACTGTTATATTGCCAGATACAGTATTGTTATAGTTATAGACAATACTCTTTATTATCTGTGCAATAGATTGTTTCCCTGTGTCAGTCTTTTCACACGAAGTTTGACATGGTAGCATTTAAACATGGTAGCCAGTAGTGGCTGTACCATAGGTCCTTTGAACATGCATGAGGACACCTTTTAACGCGGTAGCAGGACATTTAACATGGTAGCAGGAAGTTAATTGGGTGTGTGTTGTAAGAGTGTTTTTAAAGTTTTTTAGTGTTTTTGGGTTAAGAATGAGACATGAAATAGGTATATAGTATTTGTAAATGTTAACTTTTCCTGCGGTTTAAGCAGTTGAAGAGGTTGAAGAGTTTGAAGAAGTTGAGCAGCAGTGAGGTTATGGGAAGCTTTCACTACTCTAAAGAGAGATGTTAGAGGAGCTGCAGTTGCAAGATCTCTTACTGGTGCTGCAAAGACTGAAATATCAGTATTATCCTTTCCTGAGCATCCAGAGGAAGATAGCGGTGTGGATAACGGGAAAGCTATCCAGCCTGAGACTCACAGCCTGAGACTCACAGCCTGAGACTCACAACAAGGTTGTAGAGTCAGACTCGAATACAGAGCCTGGTTCTGACACAGAGCTTGAAGAGATATCTGGAACTGCAACTGATTCTAGTGATCCGAACACAAGAGGTTGCACAAGAAGTTCTATTAGGTGTTCAACAAGTAGCTGAAGGAGAGGTTTAACACGTGGAATACTGTGTGCAAACTGGTGTAATGGAATGCTTACTGACTTGTGTCATTACTGTGAACCGCTGGTGAGGCAGGAACTCACTGTTGTTAAGGACTTGTTCATGTTATGAGTGTCATGAAGGTGGAAATTCATGAAGAGACTGACCTAAGTTGAATGGATTACAGCAGCTTGATAAGTGTTTTAGTGTGGGTGAGCACTAAAATCATTTAGCTGATGTGTGATGTGTATCACACATGGTGCTATCTTCATGGACGGTATTTTGATTGTATTTGTTTATTGCTAACTTATTAATTAGGTAACATGGGATTGAATGTTTATTGCTATCCCATAGTTAAACGTCTCATTCTAACTCATTTTTTTAAAATTTTGTAATATTTCGTATTTAAAGTTTTGAATGGGCCCTTTATAGTTTTGTTGGGATGGTAACCGTTAAATTGTGTGCAGAGAAAGCAGAAAGTGGGAGCAGGTTGCAGGGTCAGGTTGCCGGATGTTATCATATCTGTCGTGTCCACTGTTTCTTGAATTGCGCGCGGCGCGCGCGCCGCGCCTTCGGCCGGCAAGGGTCATGTCACGCTAAGGGTCCGGTCGCAGTAGAAATCCGGCCAGGGCCAGGCCATGGCGGAAACAAATTAAAGAATTCAGTCAAGACGTCAAGTCCAAAAAACTAAAACATTTGCATTGTTGTTCCCGCGCTGCATGACCTAAATACTTATACTCCGCGCGCGCGCTGCGCGATTCCTTTCTTCGACTTAATTCAGTTTACTGAGTAGAACAGGGGCGCGCAACGTGTGCACATACATTGTCAACAACTATACTTGCCGGATGTTATCTGTCCACTGTTTCTTGCGCGCGCGCCTTCATCGAAGGCCGAAACTGTTTCGGCCTTCGATTGTGCACACGTTGCGCGCCCCTGAGACGCGCAGCGCGCGCGGTATATTTGGGTCACGCAGCGCGGGAACACCTTCGATGAAGGCGCGCGCGCCGCGCGCAAGAAACAGTGGACAGATAACATCCGGCAAAACTATACTATTTGAGCGTTTCGCGTCGTGCGCCGCGCGCGGCTTTGCGGCCGCGGCGCGTGCGCATAATATCAACTCGATTGCTATCAACTCGATTGCTATCAACTCGATGGATAACCACATCACACGGTTCCACGGACTTTTCTCTCCTCCTACAGAGTCAGAAGACAATGGACAGGAAACTGATGATGCACATACCAGAGAAAAATTTGCTTGGTCTGATGGAGGGGATTGGACAATTGTGGGTAATGGGAGGAACAAAGTCAAACAGAAAACTTATTCCAAAAGGAAAGTTAGTAGTGATGGTGAGCGCACAACAGCTTCATCAAGCCCCCAAACTGCCCAGGACTTCAAGAAACCTAGATCAGCACTCAACTCAAGTCCCATTTCTTGCAAACAATCCTGCAGTTCACAAGTCCATGATTGTGTTTGTGGTAAAGTTCCTGAAGATGATAACAAGATTGTGTGTACTAAATGTGAGAAAGCCTTCCATGCTGGTTGTGTTAGGCTCAGTGGACTCACTCCAGAGCACCTGAAGCTTCTAAGCAATTGGTGGTGTTTCACTTGTCTGAATGCAAAATTTGTTCTCAATGACCCTGATTCACACAAGGCAATACGTCCCATTGTTAGGGATGAACTCAGAAACGTGCGAGAGGATATCTCAGAAGTCAAAGAAGACATTGCTGCAGTCACCAAATCAGTTCAAANATAGTTTTAATCCTAGTAATTATTGGTACATTTCGTCTGTAGTACTAGAGAAAATTGAAGGAGATAACTATTTGTCTAACAAAGCCAAGTTCAATGACTTTCTGAGGCAAAACCCTTTTGTAGCCAAGAAAAAGGGAATAAATATTTACTAAACGCAATTTCTAAATTATTACCCTTAAATTTGAATTGATAGGCAGCTAAGTGCCTATGAAGTGTAAGCTACTATCTGAGTTATGACTGAATGTAAGTTGTGATGGTTGAAGACCATAATATTTATATTATTATAATATTATTATAACGTAATGCTCGTGCGTTGCGTTAGACCGCTTGTTAAACCGCAGTTTGACCTGCAATATAACTGCAGTTTTTTTGTTTGGTTTAGATTTTGGATTTTGTATTCAGAATCAGATTATATGACATGCAATCATACGACATACCATAAGCATTTGTGCACATAATGACCTGTGGGCAAAATGTTTGGTCAAATTTTATCTGATCTCAGTTTCTGGCCTTACGTGAAACACAGCAGGGGTCAGCTGATAAAATCTGACAAGCTGCAACATGAACATGTAGCTGTCTGATTAATTAGGAAGTTCTCTATATGGATACCTTGAAAAAAGGTTACTTAACAATGATAGTAATTTTTCGAGAATACAACAATTCTATTCTATATTCTACTGAATATTTGAGTTGATCCTCTGTCAAAATCATTCTATTCTATTCTATTCTAATTGTGCTTCATTGACAATGGACAAAAAGCAATGGACAAAAAGCAAATTTTATTTTATTTGACAATCCACTATTGAGCAAATCAATCCAAATTAGCTCCCTCTTGACTTATCCTCCCATACCACAAGTTAGCTTATCTTATCTTGTCTCATTATTCAATTCAATCAACCTTAAATCTTATCTCTCTTTCCTATATCACAAGTAAGATCACCACCACATAACACTGAATTTGATTGACCTTATGGAGTGGTGGGATTACTTGCTACACTTGCCCCAATTTTACATAGCTAAGGGCAATGGGAGGGAGAAATTCTGCAAAATTTAGATGTATTAAATTTTACCTCTATTACAAATTGCTATCCAGAAACATGCTTTCAAGTGCAGGATGACAGTTTTAAATACACTGACTGATCAACAGATATAAGATTTGATGCAGAAAAAAGACGTAAGCCATCTTGACCAGATTGAGATATGAATAAGGAACCTCCTGTTTGTATTCAATGCATCCAAAGATGTGCATCATCTGGTATGGAATCGTTTCAAGGAGAAAAATTGTCTATACAAGCTGACTCTTTGATTGTAACAGATATGAAGTCTGTACCAATTTTGGCCAATCTTGCTTCAACATTTTATCCAAATGTTGATGATTCATTATCAATGCATTCAAATTTACCTGTTCATGTTATTCCATCATCCTATAAAGTTGGCTGTTATTCAAAGGTGGACCAAATTAGAGATATTAAGTCAGATGAAGTATCCAAACTTCTAAAATGGTGTCACTGGAATGTTAAAGGGATCAAAGTTTACAATCATAATATGAATTATTGCCAGTCTGCCTTCCTGCAAGGTCTTGGTGCAAGTTTATCAAACCAAAGTGTGATAGTGAGTTCCGAGGGTTTCACATCAGGCTTCAATGGATTGGGAGTCCTAACCCTTCATGAGTCATTGACAAGCTGTGAGCACTTAATCCTAGGAAAACCATTAGTTTTTGAGAGAAAAAAAGTTATTGGACTTCAGGTTGTTGGTTCCTTGTCTGATTTCACTGTCTCTACAGATCTTGTTCTCCAGTTTATTAAGTATTTGAGACCATTTCAGGACTGCATAATTGAAGTGTGGGGTGCGAGTATGCATTTGATATCACTCTCTGATAGAATCACCATATCAAACATGGTGAAGGAAACTAAAGTTCAGTGCATTTTCTTTCCCTGTGACAGGATCTGTGCAGCATTTTTGAAGACCACTTCAAATCTCATGTTTGATGAAAAGAAGGTTATTTTGTCAAAAGAGGTGGTTGATGTCACAATTGCCCGTTCTTATGATGAAAACCATATTTTTGATCTGAGTTTGGTTACTACTTCTATATCTGGGCCTAAGAGGGAGATAGACAGGATACCTTTATCAAATTTCTACTCAGAATTCAGAATGTCAATTTATGCTAAACCATCTCCCAGATCATTTGGTTTAAAGATGGAAGCTGAAAAAGATCCAAATAAAGATCTTCATGGCAAGATAGTTGGTGTTTCTCTTGCTGGATGTACCAACTCGAGCAATGCATTGGTGACCTTGCAAGCTGGACTGATAGCTAGTAACTTGATTCATCATGGGAGAAAACTTCCAAAAGATGTGAATGGGTTATATGCGACAGGAGCTGGCCTGGCTGACCTTTACTTGGGTGAAGCAGGCTTATCAGACATATTTGTAAAATATGGCATGGCGAAGAGTTCCACTTGTTGTATTGATCAGGAGGATAATGTGTGTCAGACTGATATGAATCACAATGTCATAACATCTGCCATTCTATCTGGTAATGGGAATTATGAGAATAGAAAGTTTCCTGGTGTAAAAGCCAATTTCTTGATGTCGTCTCCTCTCGCTCTATTATATACTGCTTTCGGAACTATTAACAAAGAGCTAAACAAGAGCTCGCTGTTATCAAATGATGGGTCGTCAATCACTGTACATGATATCTGGCCAAGTAGAGAGTCACTGATAGACCTAGAGTGTAAACATGTTCTTCCTAACGTTTGTTACAAAGTCTTCAAAGAATTTTCAAAGATTGAAGATAGATGTGAAGGAACCAGTTCACCATTCAAATGGAATGAAAAGACTTTATACATCACGAGGCCTCCCTTTCTTGAAATGACGCCTGGTATGTTTTTGATACCTATAAGCTTCAATAATCATTCGTTGCAGGTTTTTCTGAGTTTAACGTCTTTACTTCAATTGTATTGTATGATTCTAATAGCGGTATAATTTCAGTTTTGGGAGACGTAAGGTCAGGAAGAGTGTTGCTGGCATTGGGTGATGATGTCACCTCGGAAATGATCTCTCCGTCTGGAAGCATGGGAAGAAATTCCACGGCTGCTCACGTAACTTACCCCCCCCCCCAACTTAGATAATTATGTTTATAATAGTTAACACATTCCATTATTCCAATCAAGTATTTGATACTACGAGTTAGCACAAATCAATTGCAAAATGGATTGCAAGAAGCTTTGATATTTCCCAATTTTCACACCCTGCAATCGTTCATCAGTACCTGGCAAGCAAAGGGCTGCCTCCCAGACAGTTTGACTCGTATGGTAATCGTAGAGGAAACCACACTGTTGTTGCCATGAGCGTTTTCAACAACACAAAGCTTCAAAACTTGATGGTAACTTGCAGTGTTCAAAAGAATATGTCCGTACTTTTATATAATAAGTTATTTTTGAGGTAATTTTGCTTCTTATCCCTTTTTCAACTTCTAGACCATCCTTATATAACTTTCAACTTGTGTGCAGATTCCGACAAAGGGACCTTACACTCTACACATACCTTCCAACTCAATTGTTGATATCTACGATGCTGCTATGATGTACAAAGAGGCCAGAGTGCCGACCATCATAATTGCTGGTAGGAATGGAGTGAAATTTTGATTTAGGGGTCACTAATACGTAGGTATTCTCTAGAAATTCATGTACCTACTACCTATTTCCATGAAGCTAGGTACTGTAGGTACTGTAGGTAGGTATACTGTATACCTATAATATACCTAACACAAACTGCAGCCTGCTCCAATGCCAGGTCGTTGCTATGGGCGTGGTGTTGCACGTGACAGTGGGGCGCGCGGCGTACGACTGCTGGGTGTGACTGCTGTTGTCGCGCGTTCCTTCTGCGAAGGTCACCGCAGAGAACTCATCAGTCAGGGAGTCATGCCAGTGATCTGTGAGGATATTGACTGTGTTGATCCGACTTGTGAAGTGACAATCACTTGGTCTGCACGGGAAATGAGTCCTCCCTCTTCTGATTTCAGAGATGGGAAGGGAGTGCTTGGTGATGGTGTTTGTCAATGGAAGGGTAGGTTGTCTTGGACGAGGACTACCCAATCAAGAGTGCACTTCCAAAATAACACTTCAGTTGGTTGTTGTAGCAGTGTCAGTGGGGTTCCTGTGCAGTTGGCAGCATACACGCCTGATGAGATTGAGTTATTGCACTGCGGAGGACTGTTAAAATGGAGGATTAACGATCTTGCTCAAAGAGCTGAAAAAATGAGAGTTGAAAAAGTTGCCAAGTTTAATAATAATTCGAATATCCCTTCTCATGGACCTTATGTTCCATGGTCAATTGTACCCAACCAAAGTGGTCAGATTTATCCGATCCATTCGGGTCTTAAACCTGTTGTTCAGTTTGTGCCAGTTCTCCAGTATGTGCCACAAGATGGTCTCATCAATGGACTGAATCAGCTTGACCTCTCCTGAATTGGTACTGACTGCTACCTCCCAAATGTATTAGGTATAAATAGACAAACAAAGATATTCATTAAGCTAATTTCTAGTTAGGTATATTATGAAATCTAAGGATCTTTTATTGTTTTATTAGAACTTCACTACATTTAATCTTTTTATACATTTTAGTTATTGATTGAAGATGTCGTGAAGCACGTTATAATTGTTCTCGAAATAGTTTATAGATAATCAGTGATTATTTATGAATTTTTATGTTATTCTTGCAGAAGCTTTCTCCTGTTTAACATGCACGGTTGTGTGTGACGAATTTTCAGCGAGGCTGGGTTCTTTCTCTCAACTACATTAACCTAGACCGCATTGATTCAGGAAGAATGGAAACCATTCTTTCCCCTCGTTTGACGGGTCGCTTCGTTAATAAAGAAGCGCAGCATATCAAATGCAATCCAAAGGGCGTAGCTAAGGTTGCCGAACTCATTTACAAAGCAATTACCAAAGACGGTTTCGGGCGGAAAATCTGGGAAAAGAATGAGCTCAATCCGCGTGGCTTGAGTGAGCAGGAATCAATAAATTGGGTATTCCTGGTGGACACACTGAATTTCTCATTCTGGCCTGACGAGGGAGCTGCAAAGTTTGGTGTAAAGGACTCTAAAGGAACATTGCAGACAGGTTACTGGAGTCTTTGTGCTGCAGTAAAACGTGCATTGAATGTGGGAATCCCAATAACTGATCCAGATTTCATGGCAACTGTCACAAAGGAGCAGTTGCAGACCATATTCCGATCTGATACCGGTGGCCAAATACCCCTGCTGGAGGAAAGGGTGAAAGCTGTCAATGAAGCTGGTAGAGTGATCAGAGACAAGTTCTTTGGATCGTTTGCCGTGTGTGTGCAGCGTGCAGACAAGAACGTGGACAAGCTACTCGAACTGATTGTGGATAATTTTGAATCATATAGGGACATGTGTGAGTACAAGGGTAGGACTGTATCCTTCCTGAAGAGGGCCCAGATTCTCGTGTCGGATATCTGGACGTGTCTTGATGCAAAGGGGCTGGGGGACTTCCAGAACATAGAGAATATCACTATGTTTGCGGATTACAGGGTACCGCAGTCCCTCGTGGCGTTTAATGTCCTTCAGTATTCGGATGAGTTGAAAAATGTACTTAAATCGAAACAGAGGCTAGAACAAGGTGAGCCATATTTTTGATATTCCTTGCAGTATTTTTGATGCCTAAAACAATAACTTATGACTCATCCTTTAATCACTTGACGCTTCGAATGTGTAGCTCTTAGAACTCCGTCATAGGATTTCGAGACAAAGCTCTATCACCCCCCTTGTGCCCTCACAGGCTGTGAGTTGGAGTGTGAGATACGTGGAATGAGCATATACGCTTGCGACCAGATTCTAGACGCTGTGCGGGATTTGGCCCGCGAGGAGGGCACAGATATTGAGATCAATGCTGTTCTTATCGATTACTTTCTCTGGGAGTATGCTCGCGATAACCGAGCTCTTGTTGATGAACTACCTTTTCATAGAACCAGGACTATTTATTACTGATGATACATTCAGACGTCGCTTACATTGGTTATTGCGGCTGTCCTTGTTTTGTAGATGCCCCAGACTAGTTTTTGATAATTTGATAATTAATCCCACAGTTAATAATGCTGTCCAACTTGTGTTGGACCTTCAATTAAACCATATAAAATCCGAGTTCTCAGTTCATCCCGTAGTAGTAGGAGGAAGGACACGAGCTCGGCAGGGACGGTAGCTCGGCGGTCTCTCACCTGTTGTATTTGGTATTTTTTGAGACCCGTGTTTCTGAATATTGTGTAGGCTGCGGTTCGATACGAAATAATCCAAGAATACAAGGTTTAATTAGCAATGGACATTCCTCGAGGTAGCGTCCTTCGAGCTAGGGACCGCCGAGCTAGAGACCTAGCATCCCACGTGCTACCGTCCTTCGAGCTCGCGTCCTAGAGCCGTTCATCCCCATTGAATTAATCGGGGATCCGGGCACCGGCAAATGTACAATGAGAATAATGCTCCCCACACGCAAGAAAACGCCCACCCTACCAAAATCCCAATTGTTCAAATATTCGTCCCTATTGTTCAGTGACAATTCAACCGATAGGATCCCTCTAAGAGTCAATGAGTCATTAGTGGTCACAGCAAGACCGTACTGTGCTCAATGCCATTGAGCACAATACACTCCTGCTAAGATCACTAATGACTCATTGACTCAGTGATCAGCTGACAATGAAGGACAATGAGAATTTTGATTTTACCGAGAAATTGCCCCATGATAATCTTTTAATAGCTAGCATGTATGACCCAAGGAGAATGGATATAAATTCAACCCTGCCCCTGCCCACTCCATTAATAGAGCGACCCCTCTCTGTTCTCCCCCTCTCTTTAATCGTGAGGCAGTGAATTTTCGTCAAATCTGATTTCATTCCAAAACTAATAAATATTATTTTTTCCTCATGTATGATACCCAGTTTACCACCTTTACCTCATTAAGACAGGTTTGTGCGTGTAATGAGGTTCTGATGGGGCAGTAATGAGGTCACGTACAGTTCTGGGGTCACTGAGGACAGGGACTGTGGTGGCCATCTTCCTCCAACTTATAGCTGTAGTTCACGGTAAGAACTATCAAAGTCTGCAACTAATAGCCATGGATTCTACTGCACTATAATTGATAATATACTGCACTATAAATACTAGGTACCTATAATCTATATAGTGCCTACACTGTTATATATAGTGACTTCTTGTCCAATATCCAACCTAATTGAACGATTGAACATCACCAATAACACCATAAGTGGGAAATACTTAACATGACTAGCGTGACTAGCATGACTAACATGACTAATGGTCATTGACTATAATTGACTAACCATCTCCAGGCGGTGTTTACAACATAGGAAATTGCACAAATCCCAACTCGGAGTGTTCTCATCCAGATATAGGGACGAGATTCCACCTAGTGATACATCATCGTCAACGGGGTGTCTCTTGCGATGTCAACTTCAACATAATGGGCACAGGAGGAAACTTTATCTATAAGTTTCAACTCAAAATAAACGCCGGTGTTTTTACCGTATGGCAGGCCATGGGTCAGAGTGTAACGAAAGAGTTGGTTGGAGCAGCTGACACTATTCTACCGAATGGCAGCGACACAATTGTTGCGGAGATTACTATACGACAGTTCTACCAGGTGTCCATCAACGGTGTGAAGATATAAATCTTACAGACCCCTGTCGAACTGGAGAGTTTGAGATCAAGCTTCACGGGATTGAGTTGGACATATTCAAACTGTCTCCGGTTAGATCCTCAAGCGAGCTTCATGCTCACCATCGGCAAGTATCGCATTACCGTAGGTATTTTGGAATAGACTAAGCAGTACCTCATGTTAAGTATTCTAATATCATAAGGATTGTCTATTGTCTATTATAATACACTACGAGGCTAGCAGACTGCAATAAACGTGGCTAAATTTGGGAAAATTTAGTCACGGAATATTGTCATATTTACTAAGGTTTAAAAATAACCCCTCTCCAAATGTATTAAGGTTTAATTGTACTATAGTTCCAAAACCATATTATTCGAGAATTAGGTTTGTCTCGAAACCTCGTTAAGCCACTCTGCGGCTTGTGGAGCGGCTTTGCGGGTTTCCGGGACGAACAAGTAATCAGGGAGTGGTCCGGTAGCAACAACGCCAGCAACCTGCAACAACGCCAGCAACCTGCAACAACGCCAGCAACCTTCATCAACGCAAGATGAATAGGTGATTCATGATATGGCTGCGATATGATTCATGTTCATCAAGGTAGGTACTATAATAATATCTTACTCACATCACATCTGTTTCAGAGCGCAGTGCTGTCAAGTGTCAAGATCAAGAGGAGAGTTTGGGTTCTGAGAGATGTATGATGAGTCATCAGACTCATCACTGATGAGTGATGATCCAGTGAATTGTTGTTGTGCGAGAGAGATGGGGGACAAACTTTCCTGATATTGTTTCGAATATTTGATTTCTTGTTTACTCCTAGTCTTTTAGTTTTTACGGCAAGTTTTTATAGAGCTTAATCAAATGAAATTAAATGTGACTTAATTTATGATTTATTCATTTAGCACGGACGACGGATTGGTATCTTTGATAATATTTTGGTTATTTATTTTCAACTTTGAAATGGAAACATGACATACGTTATTTCATATCATACCATTGAATTAGATACATTGGTTTACAAAAGATAAATTCAAACCGGGAATTCGTATGATTAAAGGGGGAAATATAGATAAAGATGCATCACTCAGTGATAATAATTGCTATCCGAACAGCGCACCTCTCAAATCGTGTCAATTCGTCCTATATAATAATAGCTGAAAAGTTATCTTCAAATCTACAAATGATGGGATGTTGTTGGTACTGCAGTCTATGACATTCTATCAGAGAAACATACCGATTTCATATGGAATTTATAATTCACACGAGTGATGATACTTGAGTGGTTTCAGCCAAATGGTTAATTACATCTTGACTGAAGAGTTATCTATAGAATTCAATGAAGTTGGAAAAGTAAAGTAATTTTGAAACACACTTAAAATATCACCCGAATCTCTTAAATCATTATTATATGACCTAAATCACTCTATTATCACGTACAAAAAGTTTTGAACAAGTTACTATGAAAATTTACCGACACTAGGTTGCCATGTCACAGCTTCCCGCCGCGAAATCGGGCACTAAGCACAGTGAAGAAAGCGGGATCCTGCGGAAAGGAAAGTGGCTCAAGTCGGAAGAAGTGACCTTGAAAGAAAATGCGAGGGTAAAACTTTCATAAATATGACGATCTACACTCTCCAATTATTTGAAAAGATTTATCAATACGGTAGTTACTTCTCAGAAATCTTAAATTATTAACTGATTCGAATTAAATATCACAGGAATTTCTTGAGCAAATGTGTCTAACGCTGGATGAAGCTATGGCGTTACCGAGAAAGGAAAGGAGAAAGTTTTTCGAGCACTGCGGCAAAAACATCTGCCGTCCTACCGAGAGCATTTCCAAGAAGGTTTGTAATCAGGGTTACTCTGGGGTATGGGGTTGTAGTAGTGAGGTCTTCTTCTTTTGTGGTCACCGGTTTCTGGTAGTAGTGAGGTTGTAGTGAGGTTGTAGTCAGGTTGTAGTGAGGGAGGTTGTAGTGAGGTTGTATAGTGAGGGAGGGGTCGCTCAAGAGAGAGGGAATCAAGCTCGTTTTGAGCTATTCAGATCCGATAATATGGATGAATTACCGTCCCAATATTTTGCCGCTTCTTTTCGATAAATAGAATACAGTCAAAGTATATCGTCACAATATACAAATCACAGGTCATTTTTTTGGGTATAATAATCAATGACACCATTGGTTCGATTGTTGACACCATTTTGTGTAAAATGCACCATTATCATTGCAGTGTAAGCGGGTGTTCGATGCGCAGAATAACATGGGAACGTACACGGCTGCTGAGTGTCAAGCCCTGAAGAAACTCCACTCCAAAATGAACGATGATGACCCCACTAAATGGAGAGATTTGGGTTAGTGGCGAAGTGAACGCTAAGTGACATGTGACATATAATTGACATAACATTTCACACCGTATACCCCGTCACAATGACAAAACTGATATAGGGCAAAACTATTCGACACAATGATGACACTTCAATATTTCGAATGAATTAACTGAACTTACTATCAAATTACAGGGAAGAAGTTGGGTAGGTCAGCTGCGTCAGTTAGAGATAGAGTAACTAAAGTGGGGACAAAAGTTAGCACAAAGAAAAGAAGAAAGTGGACTAAGAAGGAGAAGGCGGCACTAGAGTTGGCAAGAAAGAAGCATGGTGACAATTGGAAACTGATTGGTATGTTGTTTTTCATTCGGTATGATGATTGATGTTATCACAAGATTGCATTTCGGAAAAGGGTTTGAGAACAAATTTTGCGAGATGTGGGCACATTTTTTATATGATGAGTTGATGTTTTTCGTGACTTGTGTCAAATGTGNGTTGTGGTGAGGTTGTAGTGAGGTTGTAGTGAGGTTGTTGTGAGGTTGTAGTGAGGTTGTAGTGAGTGAGGTTGTAGTGAGGTTGTATAGTGAGGGAGGCGTCGCTCAAAAGAGGGAATCAAGCTCGTTTTGAGCTATTCAGAACCGATAATATGGATGAATTACCGACTCAATATTTTGCCGCTTCTAGAAATACAGCCAAAGTATATCGTCACAAATCACAGATCAATAATCAATGACACCATTCGTTCAATTGTTGACACCATATTGTGTAAAATACACCATTATTATTGCAGTGTAAGCGGGTGTTCGATGCACAGAATAACATGGGAACGTACACGGCTGCTGAGTGTCAAGCCCTGAAGAAACTCCACTCCAAAATGAACGATGATGACCCCACTAAATGGAGAGATTTGGGTTAGTGGCTAAGTGGACGCAAAGTGGCTAAGTGACATGTGACATATAATTGACATAACATTTCACACCGTATACCCCGTCACAATGACAAAACTGATATAGGGCAAAACTATTCGACACAACGATGACAATTCAATACTTCGAATGAATTAACTGAACTTACTATCAAATTACAGGCAAGAAGTTGGGTAGGTCAGCTGCGTCAGTTAGAGATAGAGTAACTAAAGTGGGAACAAAAGTTAGCACAAAGAAAAGAAGAAAGTGGACAAAGAAGGAGAAGGCAGCACTAGAGTTGGCTAGAAAGAAGCATGGTGACAATTGGAAACTGATTGGTATGTTATTTTTCATTCGGTATGATTGATCACAATGTTATCACAAAATTGCATTTGAGGACAAATTTTGCGAGATGTGGGCACATTTTCTATATGATTTTGAGTAACGCGCGATGCAATTCCTGTGATTATACCGCGCGCAGAGCGTGGGAAAATAAGACGCGCACGCGCGTTTTTTTAGGGAAAACCGTGCAATGATTGCGTTGCGTCAATAAACTTTCTTGGAACGTGATACGTCACGTTTATTGTAGAACTTCTGATGCTGGAATGGGAGAATCTTACTGCAAGATTAGAGTCTGATTAAAGTAGATTGGCAACCTTGAATGACGTTATTTCGAGAAATTGACCGTTGAATGGAGTGCAATTCGTCGTTATGGAATGAATGAGACGAGCGTTATTACGAAAATGGTTTTGATTGAAAATCTGAAATTCAACTGTTATCCTACAGTCTTATGATACAATTGCTATAAATATAAAATTAACAATTCAAAACTAAGAACAATTATGTCAAACTGAACGAATCAACAAAACAGTGCCTTGTTCCACAACGGTAATGGCCATATTTGGGATCCATTTTTTAACAAAACTCGTGAGGGACTACAGCTGGGTCAAAGGCAATTTGGAATCCGTGTGCTGTGGAGCAACCCGTGTATCATGGGGCGCGCAGCTCACGAATCCACATCCACAACATGAATATCGTCATGATAGTTCCTGTAACGCGGCAATACGATGACGTCACTACTATCCGAGATGCTACTGTCTCGATACACTGAACCCGGCAAAACTCCGCTATCGGAAAACACGCCGGATGACGTCCCGGCGCCTCTCAGTCGCCGAGCCCTCGCCGGGTCTGGCGCTGTGCTCGATCTTATCATTTCTATCGGGGAGTTGGGCGTGGAGGGGTTGGGCGCAGAGGGGCCGGCTACGATTCGGCCCACGCCACGCTGTACAGTCCGGGGACGGGGTTGATTGTTGTAAAATGACGAGTGTACGTAGGGTGGGGGCGGTGAGTCACAGTATTCCGGGGGCTTATCATGCTCAGTGGGTGCCCGCCGTGAATACCACTGTCTGCACAGGCAGCAACACGCCACGCTAGTCAGCAGCACTATCAGCAACACGCCACCCCCTATACTGACTACATAGAGCGGCTTCCACGTCACGCCGGCGTCGCCAGTATCACTTCCGGTGTCACTGTTGTCCTTGAGCTCGCACTGACAGGAGGGGTACTCGGTGGGCCTGTTTACACAGGAGCAGTCGTAATCGGGGTGGTAACAGCGGGCAGTGATCTGTTGTCCGAAACTGTTAACACCAGTGCACACGGAGTTAGATTGTCGTCTGCTGAAACCATTATCATTGGTGTTCAAAATGCGCATTTCAATTGAGTTTGTGGATAGAATTCGCATTATAGAGTGATCGATAATTTTTATAAGTTATATGGCTCTTTTGATCGTTGTAGGGGTGTTTTAATTTTGAGATGTATCGTCCACGGTCGTATAATGGATAAAACGACGGAGGGGCAGTAACACTTGCATGATTTTCAACTTAGAATGATGACGGATTACGCTACGACAAAATATGTCCCCTCACCTTCTCTTGTGCTGAGTATCGTTGTCGTGACCATGTAGTGACGTCACGAAGCAGAGAATAACAATCGCGGTGTTCATCGCTCGTACCCATATTCATGTTTGTCCATTACCCTCTTTATGGGTATCCTAGGATGAATAGTTTGAAAATTATTTTACCGATATCCGGTAGGTTTTTTTAGATAATGAACCATTTTTGGAAATAAAGCTGGAGGTTCCCGTTCTGGTTTTAGGAATAACTGATAAAACAGGCTGTGCCACATAGCTCAACGAAGACGAAAAATACAACACAAATTCCTGATCATAAATTCGAGTAAAACGCCCAATGTAGGTACGATAGTGAACGGCGAGAAAATTGTGACCATCTTGGAGCTATTTAAAAACCAGGGTAACATAACAGCATAGTAATCAGAATAGGCACGGCATCACAACATAATGATAATGTAACCACTCAACCAACTTACTTGCTTTACTTACTTAAATATTACTACATAAGTATTATGAATGTATTTACGATAATTCATCTTGCCATACCCCTGCTACTAAAATGAGTACAGCAAATTTGTGACCAAACACACTCACACACGCACACATACGCACGCATGATATGATAATATGCATGAATTACAATGAGATCGAGAGAGAAAGATGTTCTCTAGACAAATAATTCTCAGACAAATGCGAGCATTAATCGCGCGAGCTGAGTTAAGAATGGCAGAGTGAGAAAGAGAGACTTGATAAAGAGATTTCGATATATTTTCAAATGAAGAAAGAGAAAAGGAGAGCACACGTATTTGTATGCGTTTATCCGGTGACGTTGCTTGCGAGCCGCTTCACGAAACACTCTTGTATTGAGATTGAAGATGACTCGGGCCTCTATCACATGTTTGCGTGTTTTAAAAGTGTGATAGAATTATGTGTGCGTGTGTGCGTGTGTGTGTCTGTACGTGTGTGTGCGTGTGTGTGTTTCATTGTCTGTTGGCCAGATGTGATAGAATTTTCTTGTTTTCGGCAAGCAGCGTCTGCGCACATAATATGACGTCTCAAGTTATGCAGCCATATATCGGGTTATCTATAATATGTTATTGATCGTATTGATAAAAGGAAAATCAAAAGTGTTTTTTTCAAAAATGGCTTTGGCATGTTATGCTTGTTAAATGCCGAAATGCGAGGATCCATCGCTCCACCGATTACAGCAAAATCAATCTTACTGGATCGGATAGCTGCAAACAAGCTAAGATTGGACAAAAAAGGTTGCAATAGATAAATTAAAATTGAAGTTTAATTTAGGAGGTTGTTGTTAAATTTAGTCCGTGACCTGTACGTCCAAATCGAATAAGCACCACCTTAACCTATAACGAGGGGAAGAAAATAAATAAATGTGTCACCCCCGAGCTATTGCACTGGATCATGTTACACATGGTCGTAGAGAGGTGTACAATCTGGTATCCTAACCAGTTACCATGGTAACCGCTTGGACCTGTCACCTGTCTCGCGCGTTCTCTAATTTGATACAGAAATCATTTGGCAGATCATTTGAAAAATGAGCATCGAATAGAGATTTTTGAATTTCTAAGAACGTTCAAATTTATTTAGTAGCACTAGCGAAGCCAAATTTAGATAAATTCAAATTCATTGCTATCCCACCAATTGACCGAATATTTTATTTTGTGTCCATAGTGTACTCAGAGTTTCACCTCAGGTGCGGCTGTTGGGACACGAACTCCGAGACAGTGTCTGAAGTACTCACTTGATGGAAAAACAAGGACTAATATTCCGAAGCTTAGTATTGGGGATCAGGTCAGATTGGTGAGTAAATATTTCAATTCCATAACTTTCCGATTAAATATCCTTCCACTTCCAGTGATATCGAATATTATATAGTTACTTAACCAGAAAGTGTGGAATATCAAGTGATATCAAGTATTTAAATTTTTCGCGCTTTTACCTTCATCATTATGATTCTTCCTGATCCTCACTACTATCCTTTCCTCACTCGATTTCTCCTCTTGATACCCTCCCCCTAGGTGGAACTCCTGGCCAGAGAACCTGTCCACTTTGTCGATGATATCGACTGGACCACCATCTCTCACAAAATGTCGCTATCCAAGGACTCACCAA
The DNA here is from genome assembly GCA_946803715.1 of Beroe ovata. Taxonomy (NCBI): domain Eukaryota; kingdom Metazoa; phylum Ctenophora; class Nuda; order Beroida; family Beroidae; genus Beroe; species Beroe ovata. The sequence continues at coordinate 102,103 of CAMPET010000011.1, read as the reverse complement.
TCACTCCTGACATACTCCGCACGCGATTTAAACGCATGCTTGTTTACCGCGTTCCCTTCTACAGTCAACTTAATTTTAACGACACCATCGACCTTCTGATGACACATTTCGTTAAACCGTTCCGGGAAGACAAAATTTCTAATGGAAAGTCGAACACTTCCAAAGCTCTGGAGGAAGCTGATGATGAGATGGGTGGGCACGATTCAGATGAGGTTCCTATGGAAATTCCATTGGGAATATCCGAGGATGAAGTATCATCTACTGCTACAGTGATTGATGTAGAACAGCATAAACAGTCTGTAAAAATGGAGGATTGCGTATTCTGAATGCGAGCTGCGTCTAACTAAGAGTAAGACTCGAAGTCTCAGTCAAACGAAGGTAGAACACTAACTATAAGGTTAACCCTTTTTTTAAATCTTTAGTCCTCCAATAATTCCAGCTTATAGATTACATTGAAGAACTGACATCACTACTCAAATAGAACATGATATTAATTTGATGAACACAGAACAGTGCTTATGATATTGCTAATACTGTGTCACTGAGACTGAGAGCTTTGAACAGGATGACAGATTCCATTGACATGACTGTTGTTCTACTTCATAGTCATACTTCATACTTTTAGCTATCATTTCAATTTTTTATCTTTGCCGCCATCCGGTGCGGCCGTACCACTACCATGCGGCTGAGCGGCTCCCACGGTACCGGGCGGCCGCGGCCGCGGCCGGCGGGGCAACCGTGGTTATTGATATTCAATTTCATATTGGCAATTGATTCTGTTACTAATAATAATAATACTAATAGTACTCTTGTCAGATCACAGATTTTATCTGAGCTCTAGCAAGTCAGTTCCTCGCGCGTGTACGCCGGTATGTACGCGACGTTTGTTCCTCAGATAAAATCTGACAAGACTTCGCGTTCGACTCCGCGCGCGCCACTTCGCGTCCTTTCGCGGCGCGGTAGTCACTATAGTCAGTGGTACAGTGCAGACATGAACGATGAATTATGATATCCGTGCTTCATGCTTGCTTGCATTGAAAGCCTTCTAAGTGTGCACACATGACACACGTGACACGTCGCGTCACGTTGCGCGCCCCTATTCTACTCAGTGAACTGAAAAGTCGTAGAGAGACGCGCAGCGCCGCAGCGCGCGCGCGGAGTATTTGGGTCACGCAGCGCGGGAACACTTCTAAGCAATTCGTATCGCTTTGCCACATATTTTTAATTTTATGCAGCGTTGAGAAATTTGCTGCGCGCGCGAAAAACAGTGAGTGGACAGATAGCATAGATCGACAAATGTATCCAACAGAATTACAAAGTGGCATGGGGGACGGGGGTGGGCAGAATTTAATACGAAACTATTTTGTCATTTTGAAATGACAATTCTGCAGATTAATGACAATAATAATCCTCACGTTGCACGTTCTGAGAGTTCTCTCTTGCCACCTGCTGATACTAAAATTCACATCGCAGTTAACAGGGGAGGGCCTTACATCTGTAGGGTAACCGCTGATGATTCACAGATTAGACTCTTCCATCTCTTGTGTCAATCCTTGGANAGTAGATTTGTGGTGAAAAAGTGTGTGTGTTTGATTCAATTGACTTTGTATCACTGTCTACAATGTTCAATCATCTGAAACTATTTTGTCATTTTGAAATCACAATTCTGCAGATTAATGACAATAATGATTCTCACGTTGCACGTTCTGAGAGTGAGTTGACTTTTAGATCATAAGTTATTCGAATAGTGTAAAATAACATTGAGTTGAGAGATAAGGTTGCGTGATGGATTATTTTGATTAAGTCTTGCTAAGATTTGTATTAAATGTATATATACTCATGCTCATGTTTGAATGTATTTTACAAGGTAAATCATATCCATAACCATAGTTTCACAGAATGACAAGCTGCAGGGAAAGCATGCGGAATTTCATTCTAAGTTGTATGTCTGTTCTGAGATTTGGACTGGTATTTTCTATCATATTATTTGGTCAGCAGGTGAGCATCAAATCTATAGAACAAAGTCGTTATCCAAAAATTTCTGTTTTAGATCTATTGTTGAGTTGTCATTCCAAGACAAGAGTGCTCAATTGGGGAATCACAAGAGCTTTTAAAATGCTTTTAAATCATTGCCATGTTTCCAGACAAGGGGTTTTTTTGTGGGCATAGTTTCTGGTCATATTGGGGTCACTGCACTGGACGGGACCTACCTTGGTATATCTCTAGTTAACTTGTTGAGTCATCTTCCACTCCTTGGTGTTACTTCAGCAATTGATGTATTAGGTGTGGCTGCTCTTTCAAAAAGTTCCTCAAAGCATGAGGTTTGTTTCATGGTTTATGAGTAGAAAATCTAATAATTGGTATAATAAGAATGAGCAACTTTACTTAATGCTGTTATTCCACAGGTTGGTCTTGTTGTGCAGCGCACACTGCTTGTTTGTTTACTCCTCTCCTCCCCACTTGTCGCTCTACTGCTCCTTCTCAAGCCACTTCTTCTGTACATGAACCAGGACCCTGTCTCACTAGAGGCAGCTGTTTCTGTCCTGCATTTAGTAAGTCATGTCAAAGTAAGGTTTTCTTTGTGCTATCTTTGATGGTCCAGATGGTTATGTTGATGAAATGATTATCTGCTATGTATTTCACTCAATATTTCAGTCAATTATAATTGTTCCGATCAATGCAGTGTCACTCTGCATGGCTAAATATTTGTTCATCATCAATAGACAGCGTGCAGTGGTATACAGGTTAGTCAACATTAAATCAGCCCAATTCGTTATGTTCAGTGCTGATAACAAGATGAGAATTTCCAATTTATCATTCAATTTCTCAGTGTTGTAGTGACTCTAGGGGCTGGTTTGGCTATCCTTACCCTTGTTACATTCTCCTTAAACGTTTCTCTCCTGGTGAGTGCACAGCTGAAGGTATACAATATTTTGTCAAGAATGTGTTACCACTATAATTTATCACCAAGGATGTCAACAGTATTCTATCTTATCCAATTTCGTGCATTTGCTGATCACTTGATCTCACCTTCGATTACATTGATAACATTTATGAAGCAAATGTAGGTACATTACAATATCATGCAGTTTATCCACCTGTACTCGATTCTACTTGGTGCATTCTTTCTTACTNCACACACAAACGCACACTTACACACAAACGCACACTTACACACTAACACACCACATATTGGAATCCATAGAGCAATAACCATACATATGTCATATATGCCACATAGTGCTGTGCCCTGCATATTATGATGCAGCAGGTGTTTAGGAATATATAATAATGAGAATACATACTTTTCAGAGTGTACAGCTTAATTCATGTACAAGTATTGGAAAATGTCATAGTACAAACAATACATAAATATTATCGGATAATGTTATTTGGTCATAAATATTTATCGTGTTATATTATTCGAACTGTATATTATTATGATGATCGACCTCGTGATCAAAATGATCAGCAATGTGATGTGGTTTAGTAATTTCATTAAGACGCTCCATAATTTCAGACACTCCACTGGTGTTATCTACTAACAGAGTGCTTACAGCCGCTACTGCTTCTTGGGTACTTCCTATCACACAAGGTGCGAACTACAATACTACAATAGTATGTTTACATTGAGTTCAGGTGCCATTGTACAAAGCGATAGTATGCATCACGTAAAGTGTGTGTACCAATACACCATTTGTACAAACATTACCAATGCACACATTATATATGGCGTATGTATTCTCTTCGCTATGACCAAACCTATTTACGATCCTTGAGCGAGGGTAATTTTCGGTTTTGGGCTAATATCCCCTCTCAAAACTGCCCCAATTGTCCACCAATTCAGGTTCATCTCCGGACTTGGGCGGGGTTCTCGATCCAAGCTCTGGCAGGATGGACTAATATCCTCATTACTGGACTACCCAGTTGTGGACTGATCATCCTTGAGTGGGGTGAGAAAGTTGTTATCGGTTCCCGTTTTCCCCTCTTTAATTCTTTCGATTCTTGGTTAAATCCTCAAAATTTAACCAAGAATTCTTCATAGAGATCCATCCTTTTCCCATGAAGAATTCATAGGAATTTCCTACGACGAATTCATAGGAAATTCTTCAATTTAATCCCTAATTTTCCTTGACATTTTCTCATGATGGCAATGGTAGATGGCAAACCTCTCCCAACCTCTCCCAACCTCTCCCAATCACACCCAGGAATGTACGAGGTTTTCGTGCTCATTCTGGGGGGAAGTCAGAATCCAGAGTTCATCAGAGTCAACTCAGTAGGGTTTACTGTCATCTGCATATCCTATCTGGTACGTTGTATCACTGAGAGATCATCGGTTGTGTTTGGGTGAAGTTACCGTTGTAAGGAGGGGGACTTGTGGTTGTGTTGTAAGGAGGTGGACTTGTGGTTGTGTTTTAAGGAGGTGGACTTGTGGTTGTGTT